>JAQZBX010014744.1:0-38282 GCA_029593785.1 Cabassous unicinctus
TCTTTTTATTTTCGAGATGTAGGATTTCTTTATATATGCAGGATATTAGTCTCCTATCAGATATATGATTGCCAAATATTTTCTCCCATTGGGTAGGCTGCCTTTTTATTTTCTTAATAACATCCTTTGAGGTGCAGAAGCTTTTAATTTTGATGAAATCCCATTTATCTATTTTTTCTCTTGCTGCTCGTGTTTTGGCCGTGAAGTTCATGAAACCATTTCCTATTACTAGATCCTGTAGATGCTTCCCTACATTCTCTTCCAAGGTCTTTATGGTTTTGGCTCTTATATTTAGATCTTTGATCCATCTGGAGTTGATTTTTGTATAGGGTGTGAGATGGTATTCTTCTCCCATTCTTTTGGATATGGATATCCAGCTGAACACTTCTTAGACACTGTTTGTAACATTCACTTAGCAATGAATCATTTACTCCTTTAGGACAGCTTTACATTTAATGCCATGGACCTTTATTTAAATTTTCTCTTCTTTCCTAGCATTTTTATTTTTTTGAAGTTCCAAGTTTTTACAACTCGAATCTTCAAGGAAATGGTAACATATTTTATGCATTTTCTTACACATTTTCACATCCAGTAGAAGGCAAACTCCAGGAGGGAAGAAATTTTGTTTGGTTCACTATAGTGTCTAGAAGAACTTCTGATAGGTAGCAGATGCATAGTATTAATAAAGGTTTGTTGAATAACTTTCAAATCATCTCCCTGTGCCTAAATCACAATCTAACCCATGGCACAGTCCATGTGTTCAATAGGTCATTGTTTATTTCCCATGTTGACTGGATTATGAAATAGCATTAATATGTGCAGGCATGCCCTCATTTAATCCTTTCAACAAATCTGCCAGATAGGTTTTATTACCCCACTTTTTGCAGGTAAGGAAACTGACATTGAATAATATTAAGGAAATTGGCCAGAATTACAGGATTCCAATGCAGCTCAGCCTGGTTCCAGAGTCTAGGACAGTTGCACTTAATGAGACCTAATACGTATCACATTTTAAATAATGCTACTTTGGGGAGTACTGCTATCTCTTTATATGAGTTAGACTTTCCTTTAAATATACTAAGTTCTTAATAATAGTGTTTGCATTGTCCAAACATTTTAAAAATCAAAATTGTTTCTATCCATGCCTTTTGACTGTGATGTAAGTATTCTATTTTCATTTGACAGAAAATGAAACCAAAACAAAAAGACAGCAAACGCTTCCCTCAAGGGAACAGAGTTAAATTATTTTGAAGTGACTCTTTCCTAATTTTATTATTCTCACATTGGCCAAGCCAGGTCTCAAAGTACATGAGAATTATTGAAGACCATGTTGTCACTAGTTTGAGTAAAGCCGGTGATCCCAAGTCAGAGTTCTGAAAAATACCAACAATACAAAAACAGGGAGTGTCATAGTTGACTGTTTACAGTGTGGCAAGTAAGAGTCTACATTTTTTAAATGCATAATTTTGTTTAATCCTTATGCTAACCATACGAGGCAGATATTCTTTCCCATGTTAAGGATGATGGTCTGGCTCACATAAGTCAACTCACCAATTGATTGTTTGGTAGAGACAAGATTTACACTCACATGGGTCTGAATTTAATACCCTTGTGCTTACCTATCATGCTATGCTGCGTTTCAGGGGAACTCACTTTGCAGCACAAACCATAAGCAATAAGACAATGGATCAAATGTAGAAGGAAGCAAGCATGGTTCAACAAGCACTTAAAAAGCATCTCCCAATCATGGTGTTAATTAAGCAATATAGGAGCACACAGTCACAGGAGAAAAAATCCTGGTTGACCAATCTACTGATAAAAATAATAGGATAAATAGTAGTGCAGCTCAGTCCATAGGCATGGTAGGATTCCAGGGGAGAGAGAAGCTACTATGACATGGACTAATCAGAGAGAGCACAAAAGGAAAAGTGGTCTCTGTGTTCACTTAGACTCTGAAGGGATAATCATTGAGTCCCCACCGTGGCCAAGTCCATGTTGCAATTAAGGGATACATAGAGAATCAATCTGGGTGGACACCTAAAGGAGGAGGAGGATTGGAATGCAGCCAGTGGAAAGGGGAGAAAATTATAGACGTGGGAAAATGAGCAGAGTCATTGAATTACGACTGGCGTGGCATGTTTGAGATTATGTGGAGTTGGGCAGATCTACAGAGTTCATGTGGGGAATGAGTGGAAAATCAGATCGGAGTGATAAGATGTGGTTAGATTGAGACCTTGGAAATCGGGCAGAGGAGTTTGGACTTGATAGGATTGGCAACTGACGGCTCTTAAAATAAGATTTTAGGAAGAATCGTCTGGCAATTTTAAAAGGCAGTGATACCAGGAATCTGGCCCACTCCTAATGTGGGAATTGAAAGGAAGGGAAAGATGCCAGAGACAATAACTAGGAAAATCTAAGATGCCAAGTTTCTTTACTACCCAGGGGGGAATCTATCAGGTATCTGAAGTGATGAAGCAGCCCAAGTGTCTAAAACGAGGACAGGATTAGAAATGTGTCCAAGCCAACGTGGGAGGATACTCTTGAACAGGGTAACAAGCCCATGTGTGGGATGAACGCTGCTGGCCTTGGTATCCTCAGGAACAGACTCTGAGACCAGAAGAACAGAAATGTAGACTTTTAGCTGTGGTGGCAGCCTTGTTTCCAGAATTCAAAAGCAGATTTTGTTTCTTCTGATTTTCAGTATGTTTACCTGAACACCCACAAAAGGTGCAAAATTAAACCACATTCAGTTAAACATTTGGTAATGGTTTGTGTTACTAAAAACAATATTTTAAGTTGGGTTTGCTCTAGAAATTATGTGATACATGAAAACTGCATCTCTGGTACTCTTAATACACTTTAGACAAAGCTCTTGGTTTTCTTCTACTTTTGCGATAATATAATGTTGGCCATTCAAAAATATTGCTTCGTATGCCATCTATATATGTAATCACATGATTTCAGAGATGCAATGCAAAATACTGATGAAAATGCTTTAGCAAAAATTAAGATTGAAACTATATATTTATATATTTTTAACCATATTTCAAAAGTCAATTTTAAAAGGAGACACTATATGGATTGGTTGCAAGTATCAATTTGGTGACTACAAAAATGCATGGAAAAGTTCTATTGGACACTGGCAATTTGATACTTTTCTATAATTTCCTTGAGCAGTGTTTAAAGCATCAAAGATATTTATCAGAATCTAAAATTGGGGAGTTACTGGCCAAGCTTTCATCACCTTTTATTGATATTATTGTGTGTTATTGAATTATGTTCCCAGGCAACACAAGTGTGCAATGCTCTCTCTACACTGGCTGCTAAATGAATCCTGTCAGGCTAAATACTCCTGATGGGCAACATCTGGACTGGCCCATAACATTGATTATCAGTAGCTTCAATTGCACTGCTAAGCTACAACTATCATAGGCATAATAAAATATGAGGGGTGGTGTGAAAGAGAAATCTGCCACCTGCATCCAGGTTCAAAGTAAAGCCATTCCTGGATCTTGAGTCCAGTGAATGATTGGAAAACTCCGACTGGGCATCAGAGTTAATACATCCGGTACTCAAGCTTGAGTTGCATTTGTTATTAAGGTCCGTTGAGCCAATTACTTGCCATAAAGTAAAATACAAGTAGCATGGGGCCTTATCGTGTGAATAAATGGTCAACATTTCAACTTCTCAGTTGAATTTTTCTTTTTATTGTATTTCATGTCTGGTTAAGTCTTTAGAGACAAGACTGTTTTTTGTCCCCTTGGGGAGATTTTAATCTTAAATATGTGAAAATGCTTGTGTTGTAACCCAAAATGATAATCATTCATGCAGTTAATAATGCTTGAAGACCACACATCAAATATACCTTTTAAAAATCATCACCTTCTCGAAATATATAGAATAAAGGAGGTTGCAGAAAATAATTAGGGGTAAAAAATAAATAAATAGTGCACCCCAAGGAAGCGGAAAACCTAAATAGAATCATTTAAATGACCGCTGGATAAATGGACTTAGATCAATGCTCCAAGTCATTTTTGAAAAGTTTCTTCCCTCTTGCCCCAGATATATATCATATTTGAGAGTACTAGCTAAATCCACTCCCATGAATCCACTAATCAGTGTTCTTGATTCATGAAGGAGAACTTGCCTACGTCTACTTTAAACAATAAAATCTAAAAGATTTTTGCTTCAACATACCCACTATGATACTATTATCTTCTACCATTTATACTCATGATTTCGTCTATTATTTATCATGTTCCTAGAGTTTACAGTTTACTTTTCACACAATGATTTTGCTTGAACAACAGATAATATCCCAATTTCTCATCTGAATTTAGAAAGAATGTGTCACTCTCTTCCCAGTGTCAGTGTTCACTACCAACTCATGCTAGCAAGAAGTTCTGTCCTCAGAAAGTAAACCTACTATGCAAGAGGTTAACAAATACTCCATACCCAGATAATGCAAACAAGCTGAGGACTTTAACTCCAGTCCACATCAATCTGTGGTAATTGTTTTACTTGCTGTAAATATTCATTTGATACTTTTGCCATGGAATAAACAATTTCTTACCACTCTCATATACTTCTGAGGTTTCCAGAATACCATAAGGATTTATTTACTTCCTGTAAAACAACAAGGGTCCTTAATCCTGTCAACAGATTAGGGAGCTGTTTTCTCTTGGAGAGGAAAACGAGTAAGAGAAAGCCTGGAGTTGTTTGCGAATACTGCCATCTATGGAAAAGTCCCGGCTATTGCGTCCAGGCCAGCGGGAGCCAAACCACAGGGCGGGCTCGCTGCCTCCCAACGCGGTTAGTTCCGTATGTGAAGCAGTTCTTGGTCAATAAACGAGGGAAAAAAATTACAGCGTTGGCGAAAAAATAAACATTAGAAACTCCGAGCTGGCACTGCTCGCCACCACAGCCGTTCCTTGGAAGAAAATGAATTCCACGGCAGTTATTCGGCTGTAGCTTTGATCCAAATTTTGTTTCTTCTTCCTTTTTTTTTTCTCTCCCACACACATACACGCTGACCTACCTATTCTGCAATGCTTTGGGAACAATACCGTCTCCCACATACTTGCAAACGGATATGTTAACATAGTTAAACATTTTTAAAAATTTCCCATCCTGAATAATAACATAAACCAAACTTCCAACTTACTTGGGACTTTCCTATATATAATTGAGGCCTATGAGATAATGAAACATATTTCTTTTCAAACACCTGGAAGAAATTCTGATTTCAGCAGTAGGTTTTCCTACCGCTCATACATTTCAATTCCATACCTAAACCTCATAAAGCACATTTTACTGTTTGAAAGACCCTCAAATGTTTACTGGACGCACTCCATCAAGTACCTGAAACATTTATGTTGCTTACTCACCTCCTTAACCTTAGGAAGCAGATATTAGCATCATCACTATTTCACAAAAAGATAAATAGAAGGTTAGAGAGGTTGTGTCACTTTGTCAGAGTTTCATAGAGAAGTAAGGGATATACCCAAGATTTCATCCTTGTCCATCTGATCTGTGTAATAACCACTGTTCTGGCCTTCCTTGTGATCAAGCTATAATGCCTTAAATTTAGATTTTTGTTTTTTTGTTTTCATTTTACATCTGTGTATCTTTGGGAAAGTCTCAGTTTTCTCATATCTAAGATAGAAAGAATGGAGTATATATCTCTAAGTTCCTTCTCAGCTCTAAATTATACAATTCACCTTTCTCATTGAAACAAAAAAGTAAAAAATTGTCAGCATTGGATAGAACTCCAAAGGTTCTTTAATCCATCTCTCCCATTTTAAAGATGAAGGAACAAATGAGGTAGGTAGTTTGTGAAAAACAGATCAAATACTTCAGAGCCGCCATCCCTGGAAGAGTTATTTCCATTGCACAATGGCTTTAAGGGGCTCACTTTAGTCTTGCCCCAGGACCACTGGCTCTCACCTAGCAGACTAAATGAGGATTTAGAGAGCAAAGAAGAAGCTTTGAGTGCCTTCAAGAAGCCAAACATTAATGTAGGAGTGATTATCCATCTGATATACACTAAGAGGGAAGCAGGAATCTCTAGGCTGGTATGGGGTTCTCAAGGATAAAACTTGGAGTTTGGGAAACTGGACCTCAACAGGGATCATGAAGCTTGCCAGTGGGATAAACAAGCATTATGTTCTTCTAACATAATACCTTGATAGTGAGAAGAATATTACTTTTCCAACGTGATTTATATAATGTTTGATGCCATTACATGGCTTAGTATAACAACATTGCCCTTAGTAGAGCTTGGGAAATATTTGTTAAATGAATGAAATAGACACTATTCCATATCCACTAGGATGTGGAAATCTGCAAAAAAACATTCGTCCAAACCTAAGAAGGAGAAATTTAGATTATCTATAAGATGGCAACTTTACTTGAAATCATTAGAGAGCTGAGTCTTCAAGGCAACCAAGTACACCAAATTCCAAAGATGGATAAACCCACCCATACAGAGATAGGACACAAAAACAGTCTCACCTTCATCAGAACATGAAAGAGCTGACCATCAGAAAAGCTGATAAAAGAAATCATCAAAAAGTTTAATGAATCCTTAAAGGCCAAGAGTGAGCTCATGTTTTAGTATGGAGTAGTTATGGGTACAGACACAAGGGAAGGTCCACTTAAAGGAATTTTTTCATGGACCTCTACTGGGGTGATCAGGAGAAAGACTTGAGCATGGAGCAGAAGACCAGAGAAAAGTACAGGTGATGCAGGTGATTTGCATCTTTGGGCTACAGGCATAAGTCCTGCCCTATTCTCTAGAACCTTCTCTCCTACAGAGAAAATGCCTTAAGACCCTAAAGGAGGAGTGGAAGAAAATCCCTAGGTAAGGAGGAGTCTCTCCCAGGACACAGGTAAAGGTTCCCTGTTACTTGGAAAATTTTGAGCCTTGTATCTCTTTGAGGAGGGGCACAGAACCATGTTGGACACAGGATCCTACACTGTTACAAAGCAGAGGCCAAATGCAACTAGAAAAGTAGCAGGAAACACATAATCCAAGATTTCCAAGAATTGTGAATGCTATGAAATTTCATAAAAGCTGAAAGAATGATCTGAGGAGACAGTTCAGAGACAAAGTATATTTTAATACTTATAGCAATAGTGATAGTCAGAGAATCATCATTTCCTTTTACCAGTTCCCTGAATGCCAGTTTCCATAAAGACTTGAGGAGGACTAGTGATGCTTACACATGCAGATGGTAGCATTACAGGAGAGGAAAACTGAGCTTAGAATACCTTATGATTTTATAATTTGCAAGCAAACTTATCTGATTCCTGTCCTGGAAGGAAACTTTATCTTTATTACACTGGAGAAAAAATACTCTTCCCTCTGCTCCAGAGGAAGACATTAACTTTATCTTCTGGAATTATTAACTACACAAACGACCTAGAAAAGACAGTGCAGGAAAAAAGGTCTTGATTGCCTTGGCTCTTAGGATATATGGAAATGTGAGAGACCTGTAGAGAATAGTCTCCCAAAAAACACCAGGCACAAATAACAAGGCAGACTTCAACAACCATGGGGAACACTAAAATAGCTACACCTCCACAAACCAACTCATGAAAGACACAAGGAGCAAACAATTCTATGTTTAAAGACTGTTTTCCTCTATTTCTATTTCTACTGTTTTCCTGTACATTATGTCTGGTATTCATTCAAAATTATGAGATACATAAATGGATTAAATTCACCAATCAAAAGGAAGAGATTAGAAGAATGGATAAAGAAGTATCATCCAAATAAATGCTGTTTATAAGCATTAGATCCAAAAGACACAAACAGGTTGCAAGTGAAAGGATGGAAGAATCATTCCATGGAAACAGCAGCTGAAAGACAGCTGAAGTGGTTATATTAACATCAGACAGAAGAGCCTTTAAGCCAAAAATGGTTACAAGTGAAAAAGAAGGGCATTACATATTGATAAAAGAGTCAATTCAACAAGAACATGACAATTATAAACATATATGCATCTAACATCAGGGCCCCTTCTATATATATATATATAATATATATATATATATATTATATATATATATATGTAGCAAACACTGACAAATCTGAAGGCAGAAGGAGACAGTTATACAATTATAGTTGAACATTTTAATATACAACTTTCAATCTTGGATAAAACATCTAGACAGAAAATCAACAAATAGAGAACTTGAACACTATAATCTAACTAGATCTAACAGACATATACAGGACCCTTTACACAACAACAGTAGAATATACATTCTTTTCAAGTGCACATGAATCTTTCTCTAGGATATCATCCTGATACCAAAGCCTGATTAAGAAATCACAAGAAAACAATATTTACAGACCAATTTTCCTTATAAGCATAGATGCAACAATACTGAACAAAACATTAGCAGACCTAATTCAACAACATATTAAAAAGATTACACAATCATGACTAAGTGATTAATCCCAGGAATGCAAGAGTTGTGTAACATATGAAAATCAGCCAAGGTAATATGTCCCTAAATAGAATGAAGGGAAAATAAATGCATGATTATTTCAATAGATGCAGAAAAGGCATTTAACAAAAACCAGCACCCTTTCTTGATAAAAATACACAGATAATTGTGTAGAGGGGAATTTTCTAACATAATAGAGTCCATTCATGAAAAAAACACACAGATATCATCATACTAAATGGTAAAAGACTGAAAGCTTTCCCCCTAAGATCAGTAACAAGGATGTCCACTTTCACCACTGCTATTTAATACCGAACTAGAAGTTCTAGTCAGAGCAATGAGGCAAGAAAAGGAAATAAAAGATGTCCAAATTGGAAAGGAAGAAGTACAACTATCTCTATGAAGAAATGACATGACCTTATTTACAGAAAATCCAAAAGAATCCACAGGAAAAATACTATACCTAATAAGCAAATTCAGCAAAATGGCAGGGTACAAAATCAACATGCAAAAATCAATTGTGTTTCTATATACCAGCAATGAACAATACCAAGAAGAAATTAAAAACACATTTGAATTTACAATATTTATAAACAAATAAAATATCTAGGAATAAATTTAACTAAGGATATTAAAAACTTGTTCACTGAAAACTACAAAACTTTGTGGAAAGAACTTAAAGGAGACCTAAATAAAGTAAAAGAAATCCCATGGTCATGGATTAGGTGATTTAATATTGTTAAAATATCAAGTTTACCCAAAGAAATCTGCAGATTAAAGACAATCCCTATTAACTTTCTAGAAGCCTTTTTTTTTTTTTTTTTTTTTTTTTCTAGAAATGAAAAAGCTGATACCCAAATTCATATGGAACTTCAAGGACTCTTGAATAGCCAAAACAATTTTAAAGAAAAGAACAAAGTGGGATGACTCACACTTCCTGATTTCAAAATGTACTACAAAGCTACAGTAACCAAAATCATGTGGTACAGGCATAAGGACAGGCAAATGGACCAATGAATCATAATTGAAAGTCCAGAAATAGACCCACACATCTATGGTCAATTAATTTTGACAAGGATGCCAATTACAGGCAATGGGGAAAGAACAGTTTCTTCAAAAGTTGTGTTGGGAAAACTGGATATTCATATGAAAAAGAATGAAAGTGGACCCCTACCTCACACCATGTACAAAAACTAACTCAAAATAGATTATGGACCTAAATATAAGAGCTAAATCCATATCTGTGGAGCTAACATAGGGACAAATCTTCATGGCCTGGAATTTGGGAATGGCTTATTAGCTATGACACCAAAATCATAAGCAACAAAAGAAACAATAGATGAATTAAATTTAATCAAAATAAGAACTTTTGTGAATCAGAGGACACCAGCAAGAAAATGCAAAGACAACATACAGAACAGGAGAAAATAGTTGCACATCTATATCTGATATCTATATTAAGAACTTTTACAGTACAACATAAAAAAGGCAAAAAACCCAATTTAAAAAATGGGCAAAGGATTTGAACATTTTTTTCCAAAGAAGATACAAACAGCCAATAATGAAAAGATGATTAACATCATTAATTGTTAAGGAGATGCAAGTTAAAACCACAATGAGATACTACTTCACATCCAATGGCTTTTATTTAAAAAAAATAAATAACAGAAAATAACAAGTGTTTGAGATGATGCAGTAAAATTGGAATGCTAGTGCATTGTTGGTGGGAATGTAAAATGGTGTAACCCCTGTGGAAATCAATATGGCAGCTACTCAAAAGTTAAATATAAAATTACCATATGATTTTGCAATTCTAGTCCTACATACATACCCTAAGAAAGTGAAAACAGGGTCTCAAACAGATGTTTGTGCAACCTTCAGAGCAGTAATATTCACAATAGCCAAAAGGTGGAAACTTTTATCCATTAACACATTAATGAAAAGTTCTTCAGCCAAAAGGAGTATGGGTATGCTATGGGATGGAAACTTGAACCTCACAAAGAAATGAGAGCCCTGGAAATGTTAGAAATTAAAGTATAACCAGCACTTTAAACTATCTTGTAGATAACTGGCAGTGGGAAATGATACATTTTCTAAAAGGAAATCTTCCTTGTTAATCAATCCATATTGACATACAAGAGGACAGCAAGCCATGACCTCACAAATACTAATGAAATAATAGTGATAAAAACAACAATAATACTTTGAGCCCAAATCCCATAGATAAATTTAGAATGAGTATAAAAATCATCCATACCCCTAAACTCATCATACTCAAACTGCTAAAGTCAAAGAGAAAATGGAAAGAGTAATTGTTATAAACTTGGCCGATTTCCAACAGTGGGAAAATATAAAAGCTGTCAAAATAAGGATATTCATATGGACTCCAAACTTACCAAAGCTTTTAGGGAAAAATAAGTTATCAAGTTCTATTCCAATATTCATATTCTTTTACCCAATTATTATATTTCTGAGAAAATGTCCTAAGCCCCCCAAAAGTATGCTTTTATCAAGCCTGCTTCATCTTTCAAGCTGATCATTGAAAACACCTCTTACCTAGTCTTTGTGTCTTTAGTCTCATTCACGGAGTAATTTGTTTCTAAATCATGAAACTGTTCAATGCCACTCCAATTTCTAAAGGCCATAGATAGTTTCCTCAGGATCCTTTGCAGATAGCATATGAGCCTTTTGTGTACTGGCCTCAGTCTTTTTCCCAAACTTACCTCCTGACAGCACCCCATGCTATAAACTAGGCTACTGACATATTAACAATATATTAGAAGTTTTTAAATAACTCCAAATTCTTCCACACCTCTTAATAACATCTATCTGATAAGGTTTGATAAAGATTGAATATGATATTTAATATAAAGTGTTCTGAACACTTCCTGGTATATAATAAAGATCAATAAATTCTAATTTTGTAATTATTTAATTTTACATTTTCTTCTTTAAATACTGTTCTTCTCTATACTGTACTTGCACAAATTGGCTTTCAAAAATATTTATTGATTGAAAGATAAAATGTGAACATCCACCAACAAGAGGTTTAGAACTGCAGCTTATTCACTTATGGGTTATTTTTTCAAATGTTAGTCAATTGGTAATAGTGTTTAAAAGTACTAATGAATTAATGTAAAGTGAATAATGACAAAAATCTATATATAAAATCTCAGTTTAATCTTTAATTGAAAGAAGGAAGAAATTAAGGAACAATAAATCTCTGCTCTTATTTGTTTTACTGAGCTTCAATGTAAATGAATTTTTCTTCCCTTTTTTTAAATACTTCTAGAATGTGATTGTTGCTTTTATGATGAAAATAAATAGAACTAAAATAATTTATAAATTAATTTCCAAAATCATTAAAAACAATATATTTCTATTTCAATCTCCAAATTTCAAATCTCTTTATACATTTGTTAGTCAGGACATCCCAGCTGCCTACTTGTTTTGTTTTGCTTTACTTTGCTACCACTCTGCCCTCTACTTCTTAGATTCCTTTCTGGTAAATCCAATTACCCCAACTGCTTAATGTTGGAGTGCCTCAGAGATCAATCCTCAGATGCCTTCTTTCTTTTTACAATCACTTCCTTTCTCAGGCTTTAAATATCTACATGATAATTGTCAAGAGCTGAGCTGAGTTTAGAAAGCTGAGCTGCCCGGTGTCAAAAGTAGCTGATTAAGACAATAAGCCAGAACAAAAGTAACACCCAAGCCTTTAATCACTTACTTAATAATACAAGCAAGAGGCTAAACTGAAGAAAACACCAGCTCCCCTTATGTTCCATTTTCCTTCATGGAACTGTGTTGCCAGATGAGGGTCAGATAGTTCAGTACAGATGTGGGAGACGTCTCATTGTGGGGAATGAAGCCAAAGGTTCTTGCAGTTATATGAACCTGGAGGCCAGGGAGAAGAGGCTAGGAGTAGAAAAGTACTAGGTGAGAATGGAGAAAAGTGTCAAGTTCTCTCCCTTCACTCCCCAATTAGGAGGTTTCAGCAAAGGCACCTGAGGAAAGTTTAGATTTTTTGAGCCCCTGGTAGAATAACCTCCAAATGGAGGCAGCTGGGCTATAAATGCAATTATGCATAAGAGCATGACCAGCCAAAGGGGCTTGATTCCTTGGCTACACCTCCCTTCAGAGATCCCAATGCATTGGCTGTGCACCAACTCTGGTTTGGGAGAGCATCTTTCCTCCATGAAGCCTGCCAAGTAAAACCTTTATAATTGCCTATGATAGCACCTGAAAGAGCACAGCTAGGTTTCTGGCCGAGAGCCAGACTTTTTGATAGTAACTCTCAAATGTGTATATTCAGCTAAGACCTCCCTAACTCCAGGCTTACATATCCATCTGCCCAGTAGCAACCAACTGAATCCCTAAGGGACATCTCAAACTTAAGTCCACAATTGAGGCCTTTGATCTGTTCCTACCTCACCTCCAAAGGTCTACATCTCTTACAGTCTTCCCCATCCACCCATTTGCTCAGGCCACGTATTCATTTATCAAATATTTTTGGTTTTCATATTAACACCCAATCTCGCATCTCAAAAACAAAATAATTCAAAAATAAAGTAATTTCTAAGGACTAAGACTGTAGTTATGAAATCATTGGTTGAATTCTTAAACATATGAATTGCAATAAATCTGATAGAATTCCATTGCTTTTCCTTTTTGAGATGTTTCTAGTAAAGATAAAAATGGTTTTTAGAAAATGTATTTGTTATTTTAAGTGCGCAGTACAGAGGCTCTTCAGTATTCCATGGAGTGGGGTTAGAGATTAAAGAATGGGGTTGGGGGTACAAACAAATGCCCCATAGAAGTAATATCCCCTTCCTTGTCCTAGTCATTTCCACTCATTCATTTATTAACAGCTTTGTAAGGCATTTTTTCTAGACACAAGGTAAAACGGGGGTGAAGGAAATATGCAGTTTTTGTCTTCATGAGTTTACATTCTGGTAAGGAAGAAAGATAATAATCAAATAAACAAAATGAATATAAATGATAGGCAGTGAAAATGCTTTGAAGAGGGTATTATTTAGATGTATCTGAGAAGGGGCATTTTGAACAGAGACCTGATTGAGCAAAGAATTTTAATGTTCCTTTCATAAGACAACTCAAGGTGATGTTAAATTAACAAGCATGGCTCAATAGGGTGTGGCAATCCAACTGGTTTGCCTTTGGTGATGGAATAAGAAAATATGAGTCTTCTGGACTTTTGATTTGCCAGCTTACAACATGTTTGCATAGAATAATTTTCTGTAGCTCTGGGATGGTAGTGTTTGCATTTAATTCAAACTTACCTGAGCTGTTTGTTTAGATGAGACTGCTGAGTCACTGTGACCATTTCATTTGAAGACCTGGATGTAACACAGATTATTTTATTCATCTTAGGAGTAGCTTTCTCATTTCATTTTATCTGGAAGAAATACTGAACAAGCAAACTCAGAGAACCATGAAAGCAACTCAGCTGAGAAAATAGAAAAGTCTACTTTTCCAAGCATTTTGTTTGGTAAAGTATACATCTTAGAACTCTGAGGACAGAATATTAGGCAAGTAAGCTGAACCTTTGGATTACTTTTAAGCATTTTACATTCTTTGGCCTATTTAAATGACAGAGAACAGAAAGATAGCTGAAACACCAAAAGATGGAAAATTAAGGAAAAAACATGTGGAAATTATAATTTAAAGTCTGAACACAAAAAATACACATCTGTGTATATTTATCCCCACTTACACAAATTCACAAAAATACATACATGCACATAGTATTTGTAACATATTCATTCCTTCATTTATCGAATACCAGCTTTATGCATACCAAGCTCTGTTAAGGGCGATTGGGATTTATCAGCAGCCCAAAACCCCTGCTTTCATAGAGCTTAAATTGGAAGAGGGGGAAATAGACAATAATCAACTGATATAATAAACAAGTTATTTAGCATATTAGATAACTGCTATGGAAAAGGGAAAAGTAGAACTGGAAAAGATGATTGGAAGTACCAGTATTATGGGGAAAAGGGTGCATTTTCAAAGTGAAGATGCTAGTGAAAGATGAGCATGAGTTATGCAGCTAAAAATATGGAATGCCTTGCAATTTTTTTTGCAATATATGGATATGTATTTATATATAAAATACAATTATATTTCAGGTTGATATATATTTATATACATGGATATACATGATCAGTATACATATATATTCATAATAAACATTACACTGAAATTTATTTTTTCCTGAAGTACTGTAATCCTTTCCACTTTCACCTTTTTTTCTAAATCAAACACTCCTGATATTCATTTGAAGACATCTAATATTAACTTCTAGATAAAGGTAATAAAATATACATAAATGCATATGTACTTTTCCCTCCAATGTGGCTTATGATGCTTAATTTTAAAGGATAAGCTCGTTTTCTACATCTAAATGGCAATGGTCTGGTGCTGAGTACATTATTCAATAGTGTATACCTGCCTTTGGCATTCAGGTGTCACTCACCTTCCTTTAGAGCAGGGCTCTTAACCAGGGGTCCGTAAGCTTGAATTGAAAATTCAAAAAAACATTATTGTGTTGGTGTGGGTGTGATATATTTATTAAATAATACACAGTATAGTGTGGACTTAGTAAGGGATCTGTGGTTTTCACCTGACTGGCAAACGGGTCCGTGGAACAAAAAAGGTTAAGAACCCCTGGTTTAGAAGCAATGCACACCTCTTTATAGTCAGTATGGAGACCTGCAAAGCTGAGGAAAATAGCCATTTCAAAGTCACTTTTTGGGGGCTCCAGTTTCTGCCTCTGTTTAGCAGGTAAATGTAAAGAAGAGAAATGTAGACAAGAAAGCATCAAGCTAGTATGTTACGTCTTTAACACACATAACTAAAAAGTGATTATACTAAGCTTGAGCCAAATAAATTACTATTTTGTATTTGGATTGAAATTTTTAATCTTAGAGATAACTTTTCTGCATAGTCTCTTTTATGTAGGGCAACTATTGCTTGTTTTGATGATATAACACATGCTGACATCAAATATAAATTGTAGGTAAATCCAATTAAGCCCAGAAGCAAAACAGCTTGATTAGCAGTACCCTGCATAAATTATTTTTCTTTCATTTACTTTATTTTTTTGCAAATGAGCCTTTTAGCAGGAAAAATCTTAGCTATCATTTTCTCTATTCCTTATTTAAAAAGTAAAAGGTTTCCTTTTGTGGTATTTAAAAGAAGGCTATGATTAAAGCTTTAAATGAATATCCCCGTATTCTATATGGATTTCCAGCTTGTGCAGGATGTTTAGCTGAAGCACATTTAAAGTGGTATCTTGGTAAAGTATTTCCTCCTGGAGGCCAAGAAGCTCTACTATTTTTGGCAGTTTAGGTTTGTTTTCCTTCTCTTAAAACAAACAAACAAACAAGCAGAAAAAAAATGTGTAAACAAAATAAATAAAAGCAATTTAACTAGTAAGGTTTCAAAATATTAGGTTCATTGCTATTAAATTGAATTAAACAGCAGAAACATGCATAAACAGAGACATTTTGTCTTTCATTAAGATCCATGAATAAGTATCTCATTAATTTTGTAAATATTCTGATGAAAATTATTAATATTTATTTTTGTATCCTTAACTACATGATAAATATATATATGTGATAAAAAGAGAGTGAAGATGTAAATTACATTTTTAGTTGACTGAAAGGATTTTAAAAATCTCTATGATGTTCAATAGGTTCCATTTGCATTAAAAATATTGATACTGTATTTATGAGAGATTCTCATTTAATTTGCAATAAGGCTCTTAATTTATTTGCCTCCCATTTTCTAGTATGGATAAAAGAAAACTTTATATATATAAAAAAAGACACTATGCTTCAAGGCTGGCTTTCGATTCCTCAACCTCAAAACCCTCTTCTCCCTAAATCCACCATCCTAAATTAGGTCATAAACCTTACTCAATCATAATCAAGTCTTTACATTGAAAAGTCAACTTCTATCAAATCCCCCAAAACTCATGAAATGCCTGCCTTTGTTCTGCCCCCTTTGAGACACTATTAAGAATCAGGCAGTGTAGCAATGTCCCTTCATCATGCAGTCAGTGTTGTTGTTTTTTTTTTTACAAGAAGAATCTTTTTCTACTAAGCAGAAATGGCACTGGATATGTCTCTGAAAGCTAGTCATTTAAGACCTGGAAGAAATCTTTAAAAGCTCTTTTTTTATGTATTCTAAGATTATAATAGTACTAGAAAAAATTCTGAGAATTTCATAATGTTAAAATATTCCATTTTAAATTATAGAATAAAACAGAAAAATTCTGGAAAGGAGAGAAACCACATCTAAGCTCTTTTAATACTAAGTAATGAGTCTGCTATTATTTGTTTACATAGAAAATGAATCGTAATTAAAATTTACTTAAGTTAAATCTTTGACATATAGTACTCTAGAAATACTATTTTTATTCCACTGAGGGAGGAGAGGAAGTGAAATCTTTAATGATCTTCAGAAAAGAGAAAGATTCCCTACTACAAGTTAAGTGTGTTCTCTTGAAAGATCATTCCTACACCCTATGAGGTATAATTTTTTTCACATTTTTTTCACTGATACAGATTCTCACATTGGTAGATAAAGCAGAGATGAAAAATTAACATTTTTAAGCCAAACAGTGAAAATATGAAAATGCTTGGCAAGGTTTTCACATATACTCTACTCCCAAACCATTTTCAACATAAAAAACACTTTTTGCAGGGAGAAAATGATCATTTAATTTGGCAAAATATAGAAATTTCCAGCTGAGGCACATTAAAATGTCTTTACAATTACCCTGAAGGCAGAAAATTTTCACCACTTTTTTTTACTATAAAAATCTGTTTCTACTGAGAGGAAATGACCAAGTTTTCCCTGCAAAATGTTAGTATAGATGCATAAATAGTTTTTGCCCCTCCAAAATCTTCACAAAATGGCTTCTCCCCAGTTCTATAAGTCTAGTCTAATGTTTATTTTCTTTATAAATATGACTCTTTTAAAAAAAAATTCTACTGGTAAATTCTCTATTAAAAGGTTAAATCTTAAAACAGCTGTTTTAGAAAAAAAATAAATGACATAGGATCTCTTACCAATTTTGACAATGCACTTAATTTCATGTACTTTCACATTAAACCTTAAATATGAGGAACATTTATGACAATATAGGGAATTTCACAAACAGAAAGAAACTATATAAAAAAGGAATCAAATGGGAAAGCCAGAAATGAAAAATAATATATTACTGATGAAGAACTCCTTTGACATGCTTGTCAATAGGCTAGACAGAGCAAAGGAAAGAATCAGTGAACTTGAAAATATATCAGAAGAAAATATCCAAATTGATATAAAAGAGAAAAAATGAAATTACTACATAATATTAAAGGGAAATAAAAACATACTGTCCTCAAGTGCTTTGAGACAACAGCAAAAAATGTAAAATGTATGTAATTGCAGTTCTAGAATTACAAGAGCAAAAAGGGCATGGCTGGGACTTCTGTTTTCAATTCTGATATATAAATTGTTTGTAAGTCATCACTCCCATCCTTATAAGGACAAGCAGAAAAAAATGACAATCAGTGCCTTTTCCCCTAAGTTTGTAGGGAAATCTACACCCTGCAATCAAGAGGGACAGGTGAATCCAGAGTGTGACTGCTGAGATATGCATACCTGGAGGAGAGGTTGCTGGAGGCATAAACTGACAGGACCACTTAAGTGAAAATTTTCATGAATTATTGGAAGCTAAGCGTGGACTTGCTTAAGAATGAGAACTACTAGGGCTGCAGTCTTAGGGGCCCATATAGTTTTGTGTTTTTTACCTTCAGTGTCCCTGTCTGGTTATCCCAGTGAAGAGCCAAGAAAGATTCCCTCATGGTTCAGGCCACGTGATATATGCACTGAGCATTTTTCATAACAAAAGCCTACTCTCCAGAGAGAAAGACTATACCAGAGTCATATTCCACATGAGGGAAAGCATTTCTCTGAATCCAGTCCCCTGTAGACTTCCTATCTCACCCAAGTTGGGCAAAGAAAACTAAGAAACCCTCATGCAAATCACAGCCCAGGGCACAGACCTTTTAAAAGACTGAGATCTAATCCTGTGATTATAGAATGCATCTCATCCCCTTCACCTTACCACCACATCAACAGGGTTCCAATGTAATCACAGTGGATTGCAGAGGAAATAAATGCAAGACACAGACTTTATCTATGAAGGAGGAGTACTTGAGGAAGCCCAAAGACTACAGAAAGCACAAAAACAGAATACCAGAGGAATTCGAAGACTCTGAGACCTAGAGTTGGAGCAAACATTAAATACAATCCAATTCTTAGCCTAGTGAAATAAAACCTCAAACTAAAGATCAATTTACATCAGTTCCTGTTGCTTGATACATAATTTCCAGCTTTCAACAACAGCAACAACAAAATTACAAGCCATGCTAAAACCCAAGGAGTGGGGGGCAGAACATATGGAAGAGACAAAGCAAGTATAAGAACAAGACCAGATATGACACAGATTTTGGAATGCTCAAACAAGTAATTTAAATTAACTATTATTAATATGTTAAGAGCCCTTACAGATAAAGGAAACAATATGCATAAACATAAGAGTAAGTAGGCAGAAAGATGAAAATCTATCAATCAAAAAGAAATGCTATAAATAAACACTAACAGAAATGAATGCAATTTAATGGACTCATCAGTAAATTAGATACAGCCAAGGAAAGGACCAGTGAGTTTAAAGATAGATCAATAAAAACTTCCCAAATTGAAATGCAGAAAGAAAAAAAAAATACTTTAAAAACATAGCATAACATATAAGAACTGTGGGGCAAATTTCAAAAGATCTAACACACACCTGATTGGAAAAACAGAAAGAAATTAAAGAGACAGGAGCAGAAGAAATATTTGACATAACACCCAGACAATATTGTCTGTCAGACAATAAATCACAGATTCCAGAAGCTCAGAGCACATCAAGCAAGATAAGTACCAAAAATCTATACTTCATTTCATTTTCAAATTGAAAAAAAAAACCAAAAAAACCAAAGACAAAGAACAAATTTTAAAAGAAGCCAAAGGAAAAAGTAAGCCTTAGCTAAGGAGGAGCAAGGATAGGAATTACAGTGGGCTTCTCCTCAGAAGCCATGTAAGCGAAAAGAGTGGAGTGAAATATTTAAAGTGTTGCCAAAATGGTGGAGTAAGAAGTTTTACAAATCACTCCCTCCACTAGAAAAACTAAAGAGCTGGAAAAAGGAAATGGAATTAACCAGGTGGTATCTTGGAATTAGAAAGGACATTTAGAACAACTATAGGAGTGCCAGAGGAAATGAAAGGCTACTGAGAGTTCAGCTTTTGTAAATGAAACCACAAATCAGTTACCAGGCCCCATTGTTTAATCCCAAGGCAGTCGAAACTGCTGTGGAAACACAGCCTTGATTCTAGAAGAACCTGGCTGGGCTAAAGGCTGGTAGAGGAAATCAGCTCCTCAAAAAGTTAGCATTTTGGTTCAAGGCCAGTCTAGGAAATCTATGAGGGACCAGCATGGGAGCTGACCTCAGTTTCAGCCCTCTGGGCAGCAGCACTTCCAGCTCTCACCAGCAACAACTTGGGTGTACAGAGCTAGTATTATTTTTTCCTTCTGTGGGTAGACATTTCCTGGTCTAGTAGACCCCTGAGGGCACGACATAGACCCTGGCCTTGGCTTCAGCCCTCTACACAGCAGCATCTACCAGGACTTAAAGGCAGTGCACGTTTTCATTAATTGGGTTTCTTCTTTCTCTTTTTTATGCTGTTTAGTCTAGAAGATCCCTGAGGGTCCAGTACACATGTTAGCTCCCATTTGGTTCAGAAGCAGTGTCTTCTGGACTTACATCGGCATACAGGGACATAAAGAGTATACCTCTTTCTCTTTTTCACTTTTATTGTGGTTGGTAGGCCCTTTTATTTTATATGTTTGGGTCTGGCAGATACAAAAAGAATGAGCAGGGATGTTAGTCTAGGTTTCAGCCCTGAAAGCAGTAGCTTCTGGCTTCCAACCAACATACAACAAAGGACATAGGGAGAAAGTGTGCTTCCTTATTTTTTTCCTTTAGAAAAAAACCTGGTAGGTGTTTTGTCTGTTTATTAGATTTTCTTGTCTTATCTTTCCCCTACTCTCTCCTTTTTACCTTCCTTTTTACTCTTCTTATTCTTATTCTGGTCCACTGAAGAATGGGAGGACTAGATTTCCCAAGAAACCACAACATAATACTCAAAATGTCCAGTTTTCAATAAAAATTACAAAACATACAAGGATATAGGAAAGCATAGCCTAATCACAGGAATAAAAGAATTCAACAGGAAATGTTCTGGAGGAGACAGTCTCTGGAATTATTAACCAAATATCTTAGAACAACTCTCATAAACAGGATCATTGAACTGAAGGAAAACATGGACAAAAAAATTAAAGGTAATCTGGAAAACAAAACATGAACAAAATGAGAATTTCAATAGTGAGATAGGAATTATAAAGAAGAAACAAATGATAATTCTGGAACTCAAAAGTACAATAACTGAAGTGAACAATTCAATAGATGAATTCAAAGGCAGACTGGAGGAAGTGGGAGAAAGGATCAGTGAACTTGAAGAGAAAACAATTAAAATTGTCCAAATTGAAGAGCAGAAAGAATTAAGAATGAAGAAAAAAGTGACTACAGCATGAGGAATATGTGGGAAGCCATCAAGCATACCAATATACCCCTTGTAGGATTCTCAGAAGAAGAAGAATGAGATAAAAGACCAGAAAGCATATTTGAAGAAATAATGACAGAAAACTTCACAAATCTGATGGATGATATGAATATATAAATCCAAGATGCTCAATAAACAGCAAGCAGGAGGAACTCAAAGAGATCTATGTTGATGTACAATATTATCAAACTGTCCAATGCCAAGGACAAAGAATCTTAAAAGCAGCAAGAGAAAAATGTGTTACATATAAGGGATCCTTAAGAAGATTAACATGCAATTTCTCAATAGAAACCATGAGGGTCAGGAGGCAGTGGGAGGACATATTTAAAGTGCTGAAAAAAGAAAAAGAAAAAGAAAAAGAAAAAAACCCTTTTACTTAAGAATAATATACCCAGCAAAAGTTTCCTTCAAAAATGAAAAGAAAAAAAATTAAGACATTTCTGGACAAACGAAAATTGAGGGAGTTCATTACCACCAGACCTACCTTACAGGAAGTGCTAAAGGGAGTCCTCCACATTGAAAGGAAAGGAGACTAGACAGTAATTCAATGCTGGATGAAAAAATAAAGATCCCTGGTGTAAGTTAATATATGGGTGAATATATATGCCAGTGTTATTTCATTTTTCATTCATAATGCTGTGAATAAAGCTAAAAATTCAAATGCATAAAAATAATTGAATAAATCTTTTTTTAAGTCACATAATAAATAAAGATGACATTTGTAACATGAATAACATAAACAAGAGTGATAAAAAGATACACGTTTTGTGCCTGTGGAGGTTATTTAAATTAAGTTGGAATCTACACAAACTAAATTGCAATTGTTTTAGTATGCTGAAAGCAATCCCCATGGTAACCATAAAGAAAATATCTAAAAAAAATTGCACAAAAGAAAGGATAAGTGGTTTAAAATGGCTCATTATAACAGATCATATAAACCAAAAAATAATGCAGTAATGGATGAAGGAGAGACAAAAAGTTATAAGCCTTACAAATAAAATCAATTAGCAAAATGGCAGAAGTAAATTTTGCTTTAACAGTAATTTCCCTAAATGAAAATGGATTAAAGTCTCAAATCAAAAGGTAGAGAATGGCAGAAAGGATAAAGGAACATTACCCAATTATTTGTTTTTCACAAGAGAAGCAGCTTAGATCCATAGATACAAAAAGGTTGAAAGAGATCAAAGATATTTCAAGAAAATAGTAATCATAAGAGAGTGGGGGTGATTATAGTAGCATCACACAAAATAGACTTTTAGTCAAAATTTTTTACAAGAGACAAAGAAGGATATTATGCATTGATTAAAAGGTCAATTCAACAAGAATATTTAACAATTATAAACTTATATGAACCTAATAGCAAAGCACCATGATATATGAAGAAAATATTGACAGAATTGATTGGAGAAATGAACAATTCTACAATAATGGTTGGAAATTACAATATGTCACTAGCAACATTGGATAAGAACATCTAAACAAAGGATCAATAAGTACACAACTTACTTAAACAATACTAAAAAGCAAATCAATCTAATCAACGTATATAGAACACTTCACCCAACATCAGCTGAATAAATATTCTTTTCAAGTGCACTTGGATGATTCTCTAGGATAGACCATATTTTAGGGCACAAGAGAAGTCTTAATAAATGTAAAATTCTTGAAAGAATAAAAATAACATCCTGACCATAACAGAATGAAGCCAGAAACCAATAACAGAAGGAAAACTGAAAAAGTAACAAATATGTGGAAAGTAAACTCACACTCTTAAATAACCAATGGGTTAAAGAGGACATTAAAAGGGATATTAGAAAATACATAGGCAAATGAAAACAAAAACACATACTAAAACTTATGGGATTCAGCAAAGACAGTGCTCAGAGGGAAATTTATAACACTGAATGCCTATATTAAAAAAGATTTCCAATTAAGAATCCAAATTTATATATTGAGGAACTAGGAAAACAATAACAAAGTAAAGCCAATCTTAGCAGAATAAACTAAATAATTGAAGTCTTTCAGTCTGAGGAGCAAAAAAGAGGAAGAAAATTGAACAGAGCCTGAGGAGCTATTGGGACACTATGAAGCATACCAGTATACATCCTGTGGGAGTCCCAGAAGAAGACAAATAGAAAGTAACAGAGAAAATATTCAAAGAAATAATAACTGAAAACTCCCCAAACTTAATGAAAGTCATGAATATACGCATCCAAGATGCTCAATGAAGTCCAAACAAGATGAACAGCACAGCATAATATAATCATACTGTTGAACGCCAAAGATAAAGAACCTCTGAAAGCCACAAGATAGAGGCAATGTGTCATGTACAAGGTACCCTCAATAAGATTAAATGCTAATTTCCCTTTAGAAACCATGGAAGCAACAGGGCTGTGGGATGACATATTTAAAGTGCTCAAAGCAAAAACGATGGCAACCAAGAATTCTATATCTGTAACAACTGTCTTTCAAAAATAAGGGAGGAATTAAGATAGTTCCAGATAACCAAAAGTTGAAAGAGTTCATCATCACTAGATTGGCTCTATAAGAGAAGTAAAAGAGAGTTCTTCAGGTTGAAAGGAAAAGACAACAGACAAAAGATAGAAGCCACATGATGAAATAAAGAACTCCACTTAGGGTAATGACATAGGTAAATATAAATATCAATACTAGTGTATTTTTGGCTTGTAACTCCACTTTTTACTTTCAGCAGGATTTAAAAGGCAAATGCACAAAATGCAATGATGAATCAGTGGCTTCAGACTCATAATGTATAAACATGCAATTTGTGATGAGAACTATATAAAATTGGGTAGACAGTGGGGGATAAGAACATAGTTTGTGTACACTATTGAAGTTAAGTTGTATCAAAGCAAACAAGATTGTTATAGATTTAGGATGTTAAATTTAAGCCCCATGGAAACTACAAATAAATTACCAGGGAAAATTTTCTTTGAAATTAGAGAACATGTTGCCAGGTATGGGGGGCAAGGAGAATGTGGAGTTAAGGCATAATAGGTATAAAGTTTCTGTTGTGGGAGATGGGAAAGTTTAGTGATGGAAGATATGTTGAGGGTATCACAATATTATTAATATCATTCTATCCATTGAATGGTATGCTTGGGAGTGGTTGAGATGGGAAAGTTTATATTGTATATATGTTCCCACAATTTAAAAAAGAGAAACTAAAGAGATGAGAAGAATTAAATGAAATACATGATCCTGGGTGGAATCTAGCAAGGGAGGAGAAAAGGCTCAAAGGGGCATTATTGGGACATATGAAAGATTGGAAATACAGACCGTAAGCTTTATATCAGTTACATTTCTTGAATATGATTGGATTCTAAGTGGTTACATTAATGAATATCTTTGTTCTTAGGAAATGTTCATGGCTGTTAAGTGTTCAAAGAACATAATGTACACAACAACATGCATTGACTTGTTCAGATGATGGATAGATAGATGGATAGATACGTAGATAGAGAGAGAGAGAGACAGACAGACAGACAGACAGATAAACAGACAGATGGATAGAATGATATGGCAAAGGTAGCAGAGGGTTAAAATTGATGGATCTGGATATCTGGATATCTGGGGGTAAGAGGGGATAGGAGTATGTTTTAGTTCTCTGTATGGAGTTTGTATTATTTTTATAACTGTCCTGTAAATATGAACATATTTCAAAATAGTTAACAAAAAAGATTATATACCATGACTAAGTGGAATTCATCCCAGAAATGCAAAAAAAATGGTTCAACAAATGAAAATTAATTAATGTACACTACACAAACACAATGAAGGAAAAAAATCAACACATAATTATCTCAATAGATACAGAAAAGACAAAATCCAACACAAGTTCTTGATAATAAACACTCAGAAAAGTAGCACTAGAATGGAACTTTCTCTACATGATAAAGGCCATTTGTCAAAGAAAAACACAGCTAAAATCACACTCAATGATGAAATACTTAAAGCTTACCCCATAAGATCAGGAATGAAACCAGGATGCCTGCTTTCAAAACTGCCATAGCAATTAGGCAAGAAAAAGATATAAAAGGTGTCCAAATTGGAAAGGAAGAAGTAAAATTATATTTGCAGATGACATGATCATATATATATAGAAAACCCAATGGAATCCACATGAAAATTATTATAGCTAATAAACAAATTCAGGAAAGTGTCAGTGTATAAGATCAACACACACACACAAAGAAAATAATTGTGTTCCTATATACCAGCAAAGAACAACTGTAAGTGGAAATTAAGAATACAATTCCATTTACAATAGCTAGTAAAAGAATGAAATGTCTAAAAATAAACTTAATTAAGACTACAAAAGACTTATATACTGAAAACTACAAAACACTGCTGAAAGAAATTAAAGACAAATAAATGGCAAAACATCCATGTTCATGGATTAGAATAGTTAACATTGTTAATGTCACTAATACCCAAAGGAATATACTAATTCAATGAAATACCTATTACAATTACAGCAGCCTTTTTTGCAGAAATGGAAAAACTGATCCTCAAATTTTAATGAAAATGCAAGGGGCCCCGAATAGCCAAAACTATCTTGAAAAAGAAAAACAGAGATAAAATTCATAATTCCTAATTTCAAATTCTATTACAAAACAGTAATCAAAACAGTGTGGTACTGGCACAAAGATAGAAAATAAATCAGTGGAACAAAATGGAAAGTCCAAAAAATAGACCCACACATTTGGCCAATTTATTTTTTGATTACAGTGCTAAATACACTTCACCAAATGGTGTTGGTAAAACTGGATATATCCATATAGAGAAGAATGATGCTGGAATCCTCCCTCACATCACATACAAAAATCAACTCAAAATGTATAAAGAACCTAAATATAAGAATTATATGCATAAAAATATTAGAAGATAATCTAGGGGAAAATCTTCTTGACTTAAGTTTTGGCAATGGATTCTTTGATACGATATCAAAAGCACAAGCAACAAAAGAAACAATAGGTAAATCTGATTTCACCAAAATTAAAAACTTTGTTCATTGAAAGAAATCATCAAGAAAGGGAAAAGACAACCTACAGAATGGGAGAAAATAGTTGCAAACCATATATCTGATAAAAGCCTAATATCTAGGATATATAAAGAACTGTTACAATGCAGTAACAAAAAGACAAATGACCAAATTTTAAAAAATGGGTGAAGTACTTAAGTAGGCATTTCTTCAAAACAGATATACAGATGTCCAATAAACACATGAAAAGATGCTGAACATTAGCCATTAGTAAAATGCAAATTAAAACCACAATAAGATACCATTTCACACTAAAAAGGATGGCTTGTATTAAAAAAACAGAAGACAATAAATGTTGGAGAGGAAGTAGAAAATTTGAGACTCAGTACACAGCTGGTAGAAATGTAAAATGGTGTATCCACTGCAGAAGTCAATATGGCAATTCTACAAAAGTTAAATATAGAATTACCATATTACCCAGAAATCCTAATTTTTGTTATATAACCAAAATAATGAAAACAGGGTCACAAAATGTTACTAGTATACCAATGTTTATACCAGCATTATTTACAATAGCCAAAAGCTAGAGAAAACCTAATTGTCCATAAACAAATAAATGGATATACAAAATGTCATACATATGCACAGTAAAATAATATTCAGCTGTAAGTAAAAAATGAAGTTGTGAGACATGCTGCAACATGGATGAACCTTGAGAACATTATTCTCAGTGAAACAGGTAAGCATATAAGGATAAAAATTTTATAGCATCTCTTAAAAGAGATAACTAGAAATAGCAAATTTGCAGAGATAGAAAGCAGCTTAGAGGTAACTGGGGAGCAAGAGGGAAGGGAGTAAAGGGGTGTGCTTGTTTGTAAACATAATAAACGTATATTTCAAATATTGAGTGAAAAAAAATCATCAACACAGAATTCTATATCCAGTGACATATCTTTCAAAAGTAAAAGAGAAACACAAAAATATGCTGAGTGAAGGAAGCCATCACAAAGATTTAATTTGTATGAACTTCTAGAACAGGCAAAACAATTCTTTAGTAACAGAAAAATAAATGTTTGCCTGGGGTAGGAGACAGAAAGGAGGGGGTTGATTGAAAAGGGGAATTAAAAAACTTTTGTGAATGCCAGAATATTCTATACTTTGTGGTTGTGGTTAAAATGGCATATACATCTGATATCACATTGTACATTTTTAATGGGTATAGTTTATTACATGTAAATTATACCTTAATAAAGCTGATTTAAATGAAAACAAAGGAAAAAAGTAAGGGAAAAATAATGGCTTTATCAGACACAAAAACTGAAGGAATTTGTCATCAGCAAACTTGTCCTGCAAGAAATATTTTAAAAATTCTTCAGGGAAAAGGAATGTTATATAGAACACAAACTCAGTATTACATAAAGGAAGGAAGTCAGAGAGGGAATAAATAAGGGTAAATGAAAAGTTTTCATTTTTCTTATTGTTAATTGATCTAAACAATAATTGTTTCTTTAAAATAATAAATTTACAATGTATTGTGTGATTATAGCACATGAATACATGAAACAAATTATGGCAATATCATAAGGAAGAATTGAGAACACTATGTCATAAGGAACATTTAATATACCTGAATCATATATTGTTATTTGAAGGGGAAAGTATATTATTTAAAAGTATATAGTTCAAAATCTAGGGCAATCATGAAATTTTTTTTAAGAAAAAGTATAATGCTATGCTAACAGAGGATATAAAGTGGAACCATATTAAATGCTCAATTAAGGCCAGAAAACCAAGGGAAAAAAGGAGAAGAAACAAAGAACAGATGCAACAAGTAGAACACAGTTACAAACATGGTAGCATTATTAATGCAACTATATTAACAATCCCTTTAAATGTGAATGGTTTATATACATGAATTAAAAGGCAGAGGTTATTAGAGTAGATTTTTTTTTAAAAAAGATCCAACCATTTGTTTTCTATAGCAAGGCCACTTTAAATATAAAGATTCAGTTAGGTTAAAAGTAAGAGAATAAAGAAAGATATACCATGCTAATACTAATCAAAAGAAAGCTGAGGCATATATGTTAAATTCAGACAAATCAGATTTCAGAACAAGGAAAATTATCAGTGATAAATGGGAGAATTATATAATGATAAAGGGGTTAATTCTCCAAGAAGATAACAATAATACTTAATGTACACGCACCTAACAACAGAGCATCAAAATATATGAGGCAAGGAAGCAGATGTAGCTCAAGCAGTTGGGCACCTGCCTACCATATGGGAGGTCCCGGGTTTGGTTCCCGGTGCCTCCTAAGGAAGATGAGCAAGACAGCGAGCTGATGCGACAAGCTGGTACAGGGAGCTGATGCAACAAGAAGATGCAGCGAGATGATGCAACAAAGAGACATAGCTAGGAAACACAATGAAAGACACAACAACCAGAGAGCAGAGGTGGCTCAAGTGATTGGGTGCCTCCCCCCCACATGGGAGTTCCCAGGTTCATTTCTCAGTATCTCCTAAAAAGAAGATGAACAGAGAGCAGACAGTGAGCACAAAACAACAAGGGGGAGGGGAGAAATAAATAAATAAAATAATTTTTTAAAAAAATACATGAGGCAAACCTGATAGGACAAGAGACACTGTCAAATTCACTGTTATAGTTGAGTATATCAACACCCTTCTTTCAGTAATTGATAAATCAATCAGGCAGAAAATGAGTAAGGATAGTTGAACTGAATAGCACCAGCCATCAACTTGATCTAATGGCAAATATTCCATCCATCCACAGAATACACATTCCTCTCAAGATTCCATGGAACATTCATCAAGATAAACCACATTCTGGCCTTTAAGATACATCTTATATTAAAAATAATAGAGATCATACAGAGTATGTTTTCAGACCACAATGAAATTAAACTAGAAATGAATAATAGAGATATAGCTGGAAAATACCAAAATATTTGTAGATAACAAGACACACTTCTAAATAACACATGAGTCAAAGAAATCTCAAGGTATTTTTAAAAAATATATTTTGAACAAATGAAAATGAAATATATTTTACCAATATTTGTGGGATGCTGTGAAAGCAGTGCTTAGAGGGAAATTTACAGCATTAAATGGATATATTAGAAAAAAAATATGAGCTAAAGGCAATAATTTAAGCTTCTACCTTAGAAAACTAAAGAGAGAAGACCACTTTAAGCATAAAGAACAAGGAAGAAAAAAAATAACATAAAATAGAGCAGAAGTCAATGAAATTTTGAAAACAAAATTGAAAAGGAAATAATAGAGGAACTTGAAACCAAAAGCTGTGTCTTTGAAAAGCCCAATAAAACTGATAAATATCTAGTTAAGCTAACCATGAAAATTAGTGAGCAGACACAAATTACTAATATCAGAAATGAAAGAAGAGTCATCACTACTGATCTAATGACATTAAAAAGATAAAGAAACTCAATGAATGCCTCAGTGCCCCAAAAGTTGATAACTTAAATGAAGTGGGCCAATTCCTTAAAAGACACAAAAACCAAAACTCACACAAGGAGAAGTAGGTATATATTAAGTAATATGAATCAATAATTATAAACTTCCCCAAAAGAAAACACCAGATTCAAATGGTTTCACTGTTGAGTTCTTCCAAACACCTAAGGAAATAATGATATCAATTTACACAATCTACTCCAGAAAATGGAATCAGAGCAAACACTCCCTAACTTCAGATCAATATTACTCATGAATGTAGATGCAAAAATCTCAGCCAAAATATTAGCAAACAAGACCTAGCAACATATAAAAATGATGATACACCATGATCAAGTGGGATTTATCCCAGGAATGCAAAGTTGGATTAACAACAAAGATCATTCAATGTAATACACTATGGTAACTCAATAAAGTGTAATAACTATTTGATCATCAAAATAGATTAAGAGAAAGCATGTGACAGAACCCTTTCATAATAAAAATGCTCAAAAACCTAGGAATGGAAGGAACTTCCTCAACAGATAAAGAACATCTAAACAAACTCATAGCTAATAGCATATTAATTGTGAATTACTGAATACATTCCTCCTAATAACAGAAATAAAACAAGAATGTCCATTGTTACCACCTCTATCCAAAATTTACTAGAGACTCTAAACATGGCAATTGGGCAAGAAAAATAAATAAGTGTATCCGGATTGGAAAGAAAAAGTAAAACGGTCTCTGTTTGAATATACTATCTTATATATAGAAATTCCTAAGAAATTCACTTAACATCAATTAGAACAAATAAATGAGTCCAAAAAAGCAGTAGGGCATATGGTTAGTATACAAATATCAATTGTATTTCTATACACCACCAAAAAATAATATGAAAATAAAATTAAGGAAACAATTTCATTTACAATAGCATGAAAAAGAATAAAAACCTCAGGCATACCTTTAACAAAAGTAGTGAAAGCCTTGTACTATACACATAAAACCACAAAACATTGATGAAAGAAATTAAAGAAAATTTAAATAAATGGAAATGCATCCTATATTCAAGGGTTGGAAGACTTAATACTGTTCAGGGGGCAATATCCCCAAATTGAGCTACAAATTCAAAGCAATCTCTATCAAAACCACCAGATGCATTTTTTTTTCTTTGGCAGAAATTTACAAGCTGATCTCAAATTCATATGAAAATGTAAGGCACCCAGATTAGTCAAAATAACCTTGACAAAAGAACGTATTTTGGGGAATAAACACTTCCTGACTACAAAACCTACTACAAAGCTACAAAAATTGACACAGTGTGATAGTGACATAAAGGAACAAAATTGAAGTACAGAAATAAAGCCATATATTTTAGGCCAATTCAGTTTTGACAAGGGTGCCAAGACAATTCAATGGAGAAAGAATAGTTCTTTCAACAAACAGAACTTGGACACCAGGATATCCATACGCAAAAAGCGTGAGTTGGACCACTACCTGATACCATACACAAATATTAATTTAAAATTGTTGTAAACCTAAATGTAAGAGCTAATGCTCTAAAACTCTTACAAGAAAATTCATGAATAAAATAAACCTCCATGACCCTGGGTTAGGACATGGTTTCTTAAATGCCACCCAGAAAGTATGTGACAAAGAAAAATAATAGGTAAATTGGATTACAAAATTAAAAACCTTTGTTCTGCAAATGATACTGTCAAGGAAGTTGAAAGACAACCCACAGATAATTGATGCATTAGCAAGATAATATAACAGACATTTTATGGGATACAAACAAACAAAGCTCTTGTCCAAACAAGTTACAGCCTAATGTTGGCAAACAAATATGTGTGCGGTTACCTATGTATCATAGCATATAATAGTGTATGCTAATACAAATCAAAATATGAACTAATTTACACCTGTGGGGAAAAATTGACAAAGTTTGAATTTTACTTGTGTCTACAAGTGTGGATGGCTGTTTACTTTTTAGACAAGGAAGAGCATTCCAGATAAAAGACACATTGTAAGAGTATTCCAAATGTTTATTTCACAATATTTGTCTAGGTGATCATGTGTTTTGCTTGGTGTGGGTGAAGCAGAGTAGGAGAAAATGAAGAATAAGTATGGGAAGATAGCCTAAGACCAGGTAACAAACAGACTTTATTGTTATGCTAAGAACTTTAGATTTGTTTTTTTAAAGTCGGTGATGGGGCTATGAAGCTTTTATGAAGTATAAGCATGTGGAACATGATCAACTCTGTATTCTCAGACAAAGAGAAGGATGAATTGTAGCAATGAAACAAAGCAAAATAAAAAACAGAGTTAGAGAAAACAATTAGGAGACATGAATAAAGCAAGAATCCATAGAAATGGGAAGTTTGGTAACTAATTCAAGAGATGTTTCAGAAGTAAAACCTACAGGTCTAAAATGCTGATTAGATGTAGAGGCAAAGTAAGAGATAACACAATTATTTCTAGCCTAAGAATGAATGGTGATACAGTTGTCCAAGATAGGAGACCAAATGAAAAGAATCAATGTTGAGTTCAATTAGGGCTATGTTGAATTTAAGATATCTTTGGATGCTCAGTAGGACAGGAAAATAGTTTCTTAGATCTCAAAATAGAGCCAAGGCTAGAAATATGGGTTTTTTAACCTTGTGCATATGTCAGATGATTTCTTGATTTTCATTTTCCAAAGAAGGAAATAGAAAAATTGTGGATCTTAAAGGCAGGTCTGAACTAAGGATAAAGAACCATTAAGAAAGAGACTTGGGAAGTCAGAACTAAGGAGAGTACTAATTCTAAGTATTGTCATGGAAGCAGGAGGAAGGTTTCATGGATGACGTCTGGATTAATAGTATGTATGATACAGAAAGCAAAGTAGATAATGACTGAAGAAAAGACAATTGCTTTATCAATTAGGGCTTCTCTGGTATGATTAAGAGATAAGACATACACATATTTAAATTTAAACAAGGGAAGAAATGCTTTTTTTTTTTTTAATTTCAGCTTAGATGATCCTACAGAGTTGCAGCTTGTAGCTTCAGATCCAGCTCTGACCCTAGCAAGTTCCTATTAAAATAAAAATACAGCTCCTACTTTCCTTCTTAAAAGTGGTAATTTTAGACATTACCTTAATATAATAACAACACCAGGATTAATATCACAAACTTTAAAAATTGAGATGCAGTACTTTTAATTTACCAATCTTTGTGATTAAAGATCTGTGATTAAAGATTTTACTTTGGCAAAAATTACAGACTTTTAAATGTGGTTGAAGGGGAAATTTTAGATTGTATATATGTTACTAGAATAAAATTAAAAAAAAAAAAACACCATAGGATTGTACAACATAAACAGTGAACCCTAATATAAACTATGGACTACAGTTAACAGTACAATTATAATAAACGTTTTTCATCAATTGTAATAAAGTTACCACATCAAAGCAAGAGAATATTGAAGGAATGAGTGCATTCCTTATCTTTCCCAAACTGTAAAGTCCAGTATGGCCAACTGAGAATGGTTCCCTCCCCCGCTTTCTTTCACAAAATAGAAAAAATGTAAAAAAGAAAGAAAGAATAAAGGATGGAGGAAAGGAAGGAGGAAAGGAAGGAAGGGAGGGAGGAAGGCAAGGAAGGAGGGAAGGAAAGGAAACCTTTAAAATAATAACTTACATAATAAGAATAGTATCAATAAACAATACAAATATTAACCAGAAGAGTGGCCATGAACATAAAAACATTGCAATAAATTTCTGACAGATGGCTCTCCCTATCCTGCAATAACCCCCACTCCAGAACCCACACCTTTGCCCAGCCACCCTGTTGTGCAGAATGCAATTGAGGCAGGTTAGCTTAAGGAAAAGGAAGACAGAGGAGTCTAAGACCTGGCAGAAAAACATGGCTGTGAAACATGTGGCCATGGAACTCCGCCTGGAAAGTCCCTGAGGGAAAGACCATGCACCAAGGAGGCTGCTGGAACGACCCCACCAGAAGCCGGCTGTGAGAACCCATTTGAAAGGAGATTGGAAGGAGATCGCATTTGGGGTCAAGGGAAAGCCCCAATACCCTCAAGGGACTTCACCTTTGGCCCCCTGGGGAACTGATGGGTGGGGTAACCAATCAGAACATCAAACACCTGAGGCCCCTCCCCCAAACATTCAAAAGAGGAGGAATAATTGATAGCTTAATAAAGGTAACCCCACAAGCCAAATCACTCTCTGTCTGGAGGAGCCCGCACCTACATCTGGGTATGCATAATCTGTTATTTTCTTTGTTTCTGTTCTCTTCTCCCATTTTCTCAATATACTATTGGCCTAACTTAACCAGCATGTTCTTAAATTCTTTTATGTAACATAGTCAAGAGCCTAGAGGAATCCATCATCACCCGACTTCCTCTGACTTCACAACTAAGATCAAACTTTATTAGCAGACAAAAAAATTAGAACACTCTGCTCTTAAGCTGTTGAATAAAAGAAACAGAACTGTCATACTTATGTGGCTGTAGACATATTTATTACTGGCTCCCCATATGATCACTAAATAAAATCCAATCACTTGTCAACGCCTGCTCATGTTTACAGAGATCCCAATCAGCTGTTTTACTGTCTCAATATAAAACATGGAAAATCAAGGAAGATATTCTGCATCAAGAATGAGAATGATCAAAACAAATTAAAAAAACTGACCACAAATTAAAAAAGACTAATTGGAAAAATACAGAAATGTTTAAAATATGCTAACTAGTATGGTCAAGGAAAGTCAAGAAGATATTGCATTCATAAACTAAAACAGGGTGCCATAGAAGAAGAAACAATAAGAGAACAAGAAGAGTTGTGTTTTACTTTTTTTCCCCAACTTGCTCTAGCTACTGTTATTTTGAGATTTTCTTTTACAAATCAGAGCTAAATCTTAACCAATAAAAGAGTCAAGTAATTTGTTCAACGTAACATGAAAAAGTGAAACTGAACTGACCTTTTACAGGGTTTGAAGAAAATGTCCTCCAAAGAAAAGCTTTAGACACAAAAGTGCAATTTTAAAGTATGAATTTCCAGTCACCATAATTTCATGGTTTATAAAATTATGCGAAGTGATTCAAAAGCAAATGAAGCAATGAAATGACAAAGGATTTTAATGTCCTCCAGAGCACTGGAAGAATTCTGATGTTCAAGGCACTGTTCTTTGAAGAAACTTGGAAGAGCGTTGGCTCTGAAAACTATTGTTACTCTCAGTCTTGCTGGTAAGTACGGCATGGCCTGGAAGCTACGCACCATCCTTTCTAGAGAAACTCATATTTTCACTTTGTGAATTCGGAAGTACTTTGACTTTTGCTCTTCAACATCTATTAATCCTCACAACATCTCTATGGGTGAGTATTCTTATCCTCTTTAGAAAGACAAAGAAAATGTGGTTGGAGAGATTAAATTCCTTCCCTGAGATGACGCCAGAGCCAAGAGTAGAGCCAGAATCACTTAGTACTGTTTACTTTAAAAAAAGAAAAAGAAAAAAAAAAAAGGAAAACAAAAAACCCCACAAGGCAATAAGGATCAAAATAAGAAATTTAATTAATGCACTCAAAGATAAAACTGAGAAAATCCTTAGAATGTAAAGCAAAAACACAAATAACAAATTTCAACAGAAAGATGAGCCGTAGAAAATCAAGCCAAGTAGTCTATTGTCTACTTTTCTACAGAAACAGGGAAAGAAAAACTGACAAGAAGGAAATTATCATGAAATAATAGAAGAAAACATTGAATTTATTTAAAAAACACTGGAATATTTTTACTTCTGGGTGTGCTGTACCAAGACCCTCCTGGATGAACCCCCTTGCAGAATAAAACTACAAAACTTGACATAGTATAAAAAGGAACTACTTGAAGGTACTGGAGAGTGAACAGAAGCTGGTATGTTCTGCTAGTGAATCTATGCTTCCTTGTAGGTAGGGAGATAGGGAGATGTACAAATAATTCCTTTTTTTTTGGAGGGTTAAGTTTAGTCCTTTGTGCAAGCAACAGTAGCAGGGAAAACCCAAAATCATTCTGACATGTGAACCAAAACTATGAAGACTGGACATCATGAATATTGAAGAGAGTGGGGAAATCTCAGAAAGGTGAGTCAGAGACAAAATCCCAAATTCTGTCTACCCATATTGCTGACTCATAACTATGCATGTACAGAACAGAATCAAAGCATCTCAGCCAAAGGTGGAAAAACAAACTCTGATCAGTGCTGCTACCCTGAACATAGCAAAGACCGAACATACACAAGGATATTTTGGTGTAGTAGATGCTTGCTTGGCAGAGGGTAGATGGGAAAATTAGTTTCTCTCACTGCAGCTTTTACCATGAGGCTAAGTACAGGCTGTATCACACACAGTAGAGGCAGGAATATACATGGAAATGCTGTAATCTTTCTAGACTAGAGAATAAGAAAAGAGAAGCAAGGAAACCAGAACTGCTGAAGAGAGTGGGGAAATCCCGACAGAGAAAGAGCGAGAAAAAGGATACCTAAAACAGTTCAAGTCCATTCAATAAAACCACATGATAAAATGAAGGAAAAAATGCTTAACAGAGAAAAAGAACAGAATCCTGAATCCCAGCAACTTAATCACAATGTCCAGGATATAAATCCAATTGCCCAACATATGAAGAACTGAGAAAATAGAACAATTCTCAAGAGAAAATAAAATCAGTTGAGTCCAACCTAAGATGAACTAGATGTTGCAACAAAGATTTAGAAGCCGCTATTGAAACTATCCTCAGTTAGGCAAAATAAAACATGCTTTCATGCTTGAAAATCTCAGTCAAGAAATGAGGAAACTCAGCAGAGAAATAAGAGTGATAAAAAAGAACCAAATGGAGAGTCTAGAACTAAAATATAAAAATTTTGAAGTAAAAAATTTATTGGATGAACTTAACCAAATGGCCATATCAAAAAATAATAAGTGAACTGAAAGACAGAAAAATATAGAAATTATCCAGGATGTAACACAGAGAAGAAAAAAAAAGAAAAAAAAAATTGAACTGTGCTTCAGGGACCTATTAGATAATATCAGACAGTCAAAAATATGTGTAATGGGAATACCAGAAAGAAATAAGAGAGTGAGTGTAACAGGAAAAGAAATACTTGAAGAAAAAAAATGGTCGAAAATATCTGAATTTTGCAGATACAAAATGAACTCCAAAGAAGCCCATGGTGAGACACATTGTGCAAAACTGTTGAAAGTAAAAAATAAAGACCAAATATTGAAATACTGAAATCAGCATGTGAATGACAATATATTACCTATAGGGAAACTGTCAAGAGCTAATCTGATCTGAGACACCTGAGCTGCCAGGTAACAAAAGCAGCTGATTAAGATAAGCCAACATGAAAGTAGCAGTCAGGTCTTTAATTATTTACTACCACAGTGTAAGCAAGAGGTTAAACTTGATAGAGTGCCAACTCCTCCCCGTTCCCATTTTTCTCCATGGAACAGCACCACTGCCGGATGATGCCTTAGCACAGATGTGGGGATCATCTGAATGACAAAGAAGGGCCAGACTAGAGGCCCAGGGAGCTGGGGGCAGGGAAAGGGGGAAGGGTTAGGAGTGGAGAAGTACTGAACACTGAGTCAGAGTTGAGAAAAGTATCTTCAGGTCTCTTCAGTATCCCCACTCCATCAGGTCTCCGTAGAGGCACCAGAGAAAGTTCTCGATTATGAGCCCCTGACAGAGAGGCTTCCAGATGGAGGTACCTGGGCTAGGAATACATCTATGTGCACAAGCATGACTGTCTAGGGGAACCTGAGTTCTTGATTACAACTCCCCTCAGAGACTGCACGGCATTAGCTGTGCATGGAGTCTGGTTTGTGGAGGGCAGGTTTTCCCATGAGGCCTGCCAGGAAAAGCATTGTAATTGCCTATGGTCAAGCCTAAAATACCATACACAGATTTTTAGCAGGAAGCTGGATTCCTTAGAAACAAAAATTCAATTAAAGTCTTGCTTCTTATCAAAAACTACAGAAGACTGTGAAACCACATCTGTAAGGGCTGAAAAAACCCTGTTAAGACACAATTCTATATTCGGTGAAAACATTCAAGAATGAAGATAATAAGACATTTTTAAAATAAAAGAAAACCAAGAGAATCGACTGCTAATAGTCTTACAGAACAATAAATGCTGAAGGATGCTCATCTAGCTAAAGGGAAATTATATTAGATGGAAACTGATCCTCCAGGAAAAAGAAGATCATTAGAAATGGTAAATCTCCAGTAAATGTAAAAAGACTATTTTCAGGGGTTTTTTTTTCTTAATTTTATTGTAAATCATTGACTGTTTAAAATTTGAATATAGCATTGTGTTGTGGGCTTAAAATATAAGCAGATGTATTACATATAAAATTTCTGACAAAGAATGGTAGACAAGGTTGCACTATTTCTATAGTTTACATGAATATTTTTTGTATAAGGACCATGCAAAGTTAAGAATGTGTATTTTAATCCCTAGAGATACCACTATTAGAATAATGCATCAAGTAAGAGAGAAGCTAATAGGAAAATTAAACAAAATGGAAGTTAAAAATATATTCAAATAGTATTTTTTAATGTGGTAAAAAAAAACAGAGG
>JAQZBX010014745.1:0-38281 GCA_029593785.1 Cabassous unicinctus
CCCCAGGAGAAGAGAAGCGAGCCATTCGCCTGATCGCCTACAGCTGACCTTGTGGAGGAAACAGGAGCTAAGCCTGGAGAGAAACGCAGCCCCGGGAAGAGAGGAACCCAAGAAGCCTGAACCCTGGGCAAATGTTGGCAGCTGTCTTGCTCCAACACGTGACAATGGACTTTGGTGAGGGAAGAAACTTATGCTTTATGGCCTGGTATCTGTGGACTTCTACCCAAATAAATACCCTTTACAAAGACCAACCCATTTTTGGTATTTCACATGAGCACCCCTTTGGCTGACTAATACAGGGTCCCCTTTCCAAACTCCTTATCATGGCCTACAAGACCACACAGCATCTGACCCTCCCCTCGCTCTCCCACTTCCTTCAGTTCTGTGAATACACCAAGCTCAGCTCATACCTACCTCAGGGCCTTTGCACTTGATGTTCTCTTTGCCTAGAATATTATTCCTCTTTTTTTTTTTTTTTTAAGAATACTATTACTCTTGATCTTAACCTGGCTGGCTTTTTCACAACATTCAAATCAGCTCAAATGTCATCTCCCTGCAGAAGTCTTCCTTGACTACCTCATCTAACGATGCTTTGAATCTGAGTTATTATATACATATCACCCAGTTTTTTCTTCTTAGCTCTTAACATGAGCTGAAATTCTTATGCATTTTCTTGTTAATTATATGTCTTCCCCACTACAATGTAAGCTCTAAGAGGGCAGATCTCTTTCTTGTTCTCCACAGTATGCCCAGGGTCTATTACAGTGCCTGGAAGAACAGGCGTACAATAGAGATGTACTGGTTGAATGAATGAAAGAATGAACAGATGGTTTATACCAGTTTGGAGAGGTATTTTTTTTTTAGGAGTTACCGGAGATTGAACCCAGGACCTCGTAAATGGGAAGCAGGCACTCAACCACTGAACTACATCCACTCCCCTTGGGGAGTTTTTTTTTTTTTAAAGATACTTAGGTTATACAAATGTCACATAAAAAGTATAGGGGATTCCCATTTGCCCCGCTCCCCACACCTCCCACATTTTCCCACATTAACAACATCCTTCATTAGTGAGGTACAGCCATTGCAATTGATGAACACATTTTGGAGCATTGCCACTAAGCTTGGATTAAAGTTTACATTGTAGTTTACACTCTCTTGGAGAAGTATTTTTGAACACAAGACAGAAGCTATGGGAATAGGGCATCAGATGAAATACTCTTGGCCAAGAGAGTAGCCTACTCGCTCAGAGCTATACTGAATGCCAACTTTTCAAAAGAGGATTTCAGAAGCCTCTTGTACTTGCTTTATGAAGTACCCAAGCATTTAGGTTTGCCTGACACCTGTGCTAGAGGAGCATGTGGGGAGTCCTTGGGGATTTCTAATTCTATAGACTATCCCAGCTCTTGACTCAAGGAAATGTCTCAGGCTGAGCTTCAAAGATAGAACCTTTTCCAGTAATAAACCACTTCTCCATGCCAGTTTGGGGAGAGTGATAATCCTCACTTCCCCCACCTGCACACAGACCCACTCCAGAGAGCTCTGGAGGGGCCCAGCTCTCATTTGGAAGTGTCACCCAAGGAAGGGAAGTGCTGGGCTGCCGAGTAGCCAGAATCCAAGTCTGAGCCAGGGTTGGGGGCTCATATTTCTCAGTTCTCTGTGTTCACACTCTCTTCTGGGAAGCCCTGTTTATCTGTTCCCCACCCCACTGTGAAAATAATATGTGTTTGATGTGGAAAACTTGGAACTCAGAAAAAAATATAGCAGTAAAGAGAAACGACCCATCCAAAGTTAACCATTCTTTACAGTCTGGTATGAACCCTTCCAATTATTTTCTTATGTTTACAAAAATTTTTTATTATGCTCTACATGATTTTGTGACTTTTTTCACTTAGCTGTCTATTTAGACTGTTATCTTACGTGAGCATTATTCTTAACCATTTTTTTCTCTTTTATAAAACTTTTTTTTATTACAAGATCAATACCTGTTTGTTGTAAGGAAAAAAAAATTGAATATCCAATGCACAAAGTGAAAGTCCTTTGAAATCCCAGCCCTTGGAGAGAACTCTTGGGGAGAGTTTAGTACACACCCCTCGGTGTTCCATGTGTGCACTAATCAACACGTACATATTTACATAAATAGGATCATACTAAACAACTAAGCTTGCCATTTGCCAGTTTTGTTTTTTTTTACTTAATCTATTTTTCTTTTTCACTACGCACTGAGTCCTCAGTCTTTTTAATGTCTGTGCAGATTTCTACTGCATGAATCTACCTTTTTAGTTAGCCACTCTCTGGTTGAGGGACATTGTTTTTCTCTTCCTTCCCCTCCTCCGCCTTATTCCAAACAGCGCTCTAGTGACTTGTGTGTGTGTAATATGTGTACCTGCGCATATGATTCAAGGGATAATTTTCTGGAGATGCAATTGTGGGGTCAAATGGTATGAACATCTAAACATATTGCCAAGATACCCTCCAGAACCACTGTTCCATCATCCATGGGCAGTGCCTGCTCCTTCACCAAAAACTGGTGTTGCTAATCTTTTTCATCATTGTTGATCTGATGGGCGAAAGATGGCATTTCACTTTTACTTGGGTTTCCTTATGAGTGAAACTGGGCACCTTTTCATGTTTGTGGCCACCTGAATTTCTTCTCTTAATCGCCTATGCATATCATTTGTCCTGACTTTTACAGTTATCCATCTTTTTCTTTTTAATTTGGAAGACTGCTTCGTATATTAGCGAGGTTGGTACTTTGCCATAGTTTTTGGGTATTTTCTCCCAGTTAAAACATGGTTTTAAATGGTTGCATAGGGAAGTGGATGTGGCTCAAGTAGTTGGGCTCCCGTCTACCATATAGGAGATTCAGGGTTCGATTCCCGGGGCCTCCTGGTGAAGGCAAGCTGGACCACGCAGGAGTGCTGGCCGGTTCAGAGAGCTGGCACAGCAAGATGATGCAACAAAAAGAGACACAGAGGAGAGACAATGAGAGATGCAGCAGACCAGGGAGCTGTGGTGGTACAAGAGATTGAGTGCCTCTCTCCCACTCCAGAAGGTCCCAGGATTGGTTCCTGGTGTTGCCTAAAGAGAATACAAGCAGGGAAGTGGATGTGGCTCAAGTGATTGGGCTCCCGCCTACCATATAGGAGGTCCAAGGTTCGATTCCCAGAGCCTCCTGGTTAAGGCAAGCTGGCCCGCGCAGACAGCTGGTACAGCAAGATGATGCAACAAAAAGAGACACAGAGGAGAGACAATGAGAGACGCAGCAGACCAGGGAGTTGAGGTGGCGCACGAGATTGAGCGCCCCCTCCCACTCCGGAAGGTCCCAGGTTCGGTTCCCAGTGCCTCCTAAAGAGAAGACAAGCAGACACGGAAGAACACACAGCGAATGGACAGAGAGAGCAGACAATGAGTGTCAGCGCGACCTCGCAGGCTGTGCTGCCGATCGCTGACCACCACCGACCACCGCCGCTGTCTGCCGCCGCCACCGATCGCCACCCCCGGGGCGGTTCCCTTCGTGATCGGGCGGTCGGGGGACGAAGGGAGGGGGGGTTGCAGCCCACCGGGCTCAGGCGTCCCTGAGCACAGCAAGCCAAAGGCCGGGGTCTGCGTTTCGAACCACAGACGAGAGTGGGGAGACGGACACTTCCCGGTTACCAGCGGATGACGAGTAACGAATACGGAGACTATCGCACACTCCGGAGACAAGGCTGGGCTTCCAAATCTAACTTTATTAGGCGGGCTCTGATATTTATAAAGAGCGGGGGGGGGCGGAGTCTGATTGGTTGGGATGGGTTTATGTCCATATAAGGTATATGATAGAAAGGGGGTGGTGCCGAACTGCGGTGGCCATCTTGAAGCACATGGCAAGGAGAGATTGCTACAGATGTCAGCAGCCGATTGGCTGTGGTAGCTGCAAAGGCATCATCCGTTCCTGATTCGTTGCGGCATTCAGCGCCAAGACGGTGTCTACGCCTCGGTTTTCTCGGGCAGCGCGCTCAGAGCTTCCGTACCGCCCTCGCCGCCCCCATACACCTCCTCCCACAAATGAGGAGGGAGGGGGAGATAAGAAATAAATCTTTAATAAATAAATAAATGGCTGCATAGTATTTCACCACAACTGTAATACCTAGATTGGATATTTCACTTGTTTACATTTTTACATATTATAAACAATACTGTGATGAACATCCTTTCTAGACATGTGCTTTTTTCTTTTCTTTTTTTTTTTTTTAAGAAATTTGCCAGGAAACTGATTTTTTTTTTTCTTTGGGGGGGGGGTCAAAAGTACATACATAAAGACTCTTAATACATATGTATAAGCAATCATCTAGGAAGATGGTACCACTTCACACACTCCTGCCAGCAGTATGTGAGTGCCATTTTTTCATGTCATTGACAGGATTAAGAAATGTCATTCTGTAGCTCTGCCAATCTGACAGATAAAACAGGGTTTATTATTATTTTAATGTTTAGCTCTTATTGAAAGGAAAAACAATACACGACACAGCCCAGAAATGCTGATGACAAATTACAGGGCATCTTAACTGTATAATGGATATGCTTGCTGGTTGGGCTAAGTCTGGGGATGTGTCCCACTGGATGCAGCTGATCAAACTGGCATGTTCTGACTCTGCTGCCCTGAGTTCATCATCAGGCACCACAGAATAATCCTGCAAGAACTCAGTTCAGAGAATGTTTTCTACTTCAATTTTTTTTTTTACCAGCACATTGCCCTCAAATGGTTGGGAAAAGTGGAACATAAGTGGCCATCTTCAAACCTCATAGTTTTTCTCTACTTGATGCTGAAAACATACTTGAAAAAGTCTTAGAGCGGCCTCTACTTTGGTTCAGATCTTGACTTTGCTCCCCAGAGGCATACCACTTTTGGAAGATCCTAATTCTCTCTAGGCCTCGACTTCATGAAGATATGCCTCAGGTAGGACAAACTGGGTGTTTTCCAGGGTCTCTCTCAGCTATGCCTGGGTATCCTGACCTGAATCTTCCCCTATGAGTTGCTAATGGATTATTCTGCTCTGACTGGATCAGGCTGAGGACCAGGCTCTGCATAAATGGGTAGCAGGCAGGTAAGTCATTAACCTTTCCAGGCCGGTCAATTTCAACTACAGAACTGGACTGCTTTACATCTGCTCAGCACTTCCCCAATGCTTTTCTGCCACTCCTAGCCAGGTCGCATGGTTTCCAGGGTCCCTAAGTCATCATTTCTAACTGGGATTACGTCAGCTTCCTAGTCTCTCTGCTTCCACTCCTGCCCCCTTTTCCAATTGAATTGCCTCCACAACTGCCAGAGTGATGATGTTTTTACCACATAAGACAGAACTTGCTGTTCCTTTGCTTGAAAATTTTTCAGTAGCTTTCCATTAGAATTTTGGCAAAATCCATATCATTTATTGTGACTCACTAGATTCTCAATGATCTGGCCCATTTACTCTGCACCCTCAAGCCCCTTCAGCCACCTGGTCTTTTAGTTCCTCACACACAAGTGTTGTTCCCACCTTGGGGCCTTCAAACCTACTTCCTCTGCTTTGCTTCCACCTAACACAACCAGCTCATCTTTACTGCCCTCAGGTCTCAGCTTAAATGTTACCTACTCTGAGGCCTTCCTCGACTACCCTGTCTTTCCTGGTTAATCTCTCTCCTTGCGGCTCCCCCAGGGCCACTGGCTCAGTCTGCAAATACACAGGATGGCATATATAGCCTCTCAACATCAGGAGTTCAAGCTTCATATGCTGTTTACCACAGTGTGCCCAGCACCTGTCACAGTGACTCACATAGAGAGCCCACTCTCCTCAAAACCCTCTTCTTTATGTTCCTTCTGTTCCACAGCCTTCCAGCAGAATCTTCTGGTTCTCTGGGTCTTTAAGTATCTATCTCTCATTCTCTCTGCCAGCAGTTACCTTCATGTGCCAGGATCTGTGACTGTGCAGCTTTTAAGCATTACACCTCATTTAATACTCACAAAAATCCCACGCAGAGGTACTTCTACTATCCCCCTTTTACAGATCAGAACACTGAGGCTCAGCAAGGTCAAGTGCCTCACCCTTGGTCCACACAAGCCCAGTAAGTAAGTACCATGATAAAACAAACTCACCAGACAGCAGTGTTCTGGTTTAACTTGATCATTGTCAGAAGGTGGGCTGTGGCCCAGAGCATTATGGCAGCTTAACCAAAGACATTCAGCAAGTTAAAGGAAGAGAGGAGGCTAGAACTTGGGACAGGGGTGGCTGGAGACTCCCAAGCCAGGGTTTATCCCCCGCTTAGGCCACAGTACTTCCCTGTAAAAATCCCACTCCATGTGATTTAAGAATGGAATTATAGGCACAGATGCCAAAGTCAAAGGTAATATCTCTGACTCTGGCTCATGTTTGAATAACCAGAATTCTTTGGAAGTTAACAGGGAACTCCAATAGTGAACTCTACCTTTCAGAAGTTTCATGCAGAGGACTCTGAAGTGATCTCAAATACCTGACAGATGAAGATAAGGCAGAGCTAACAAAGCACCCGATGCAGAAGCAGATGTCAAGGACAATTTACATTTATTTGTTGATAACTCTGACTAAACATACTTCCAACACAGCAGAAGTTAAAGAGTCTGTCAGGTGAAGCCATTTCTTGCCAACAGCTAAAGGTGATCCGGGAAGAGTAACTCGAACATCATCTTCAAGCTGAGGCTCCAGCTCTGGGCAAACAGCTGCTGGATGGACCTGGTCCTTCTGGCCTGGATGGGGGCCTCCGAGGAACTACTCTTGGGTCTCATACTTGTGCTTGATGTGTTCCCACAACTTCTGTATTTTAAAGACAAGAGCCACAAACCTTAAGCACCACTGCTCACATTTTATAACTATTCCTGATGCCCTGGACTCTAAAACAACCTTGAGAGAAACATATGCCACATACACATGTTTTTAATCATGTGTATGATTAAAAACATACAGCTGTGATAGGTAAAATGCAAACAACACTAAGCTTAATAAACAATTCCTAACATTTATAAAATGTTTTGGTGCTCTTAGTCACCATGTGAAGTAAGTGGGGACGGATGATCTTACTTTTAGAGGAAACAGGTTCAGAGAGATGGAGAGACCGACACTAAAGCACAGAAGTATCAAGGAACAGAGCCTGGAAGATGTCTCAAGGAGTCCTAAATGCATAATCCCAATATTTCACAATGAGCCACGTTTTATTTCCTCAGACCTATGATCTTTGGGACAGGAACTGGCTGAAATTCCATTCCTAAAAGCACAGGGATATGGGTAGGTTGTTATGATGGCCTGTTCGGATGCCTTTCCAGATAAGTAGGAGTGGCCAATGGAGCTGCTTTCAGGAGATGGGACAGTGGCAGCAATTTCCTATGGGAAGAAAACCACTCTGGACAAGAGGCATTAGAGGACAAAGCTGCCTGGGGTGGGAGTCAGACAGCCTCAAATTAAAAATACAATGAGTGGCAGAACAGGGCCAAGTGGGCAAGGTCTTTCCCAATATGAGCTGCCATTTCCATATCTGAAGAGTTGGAGTAACCACACTGTCAGTGAGGGCCTGCTGTGGGGTTTAATGTCATAAAATATGCACAGCACCTAGCACAGTGTCTGGTACACGAGTCCAACAGGTGTGACTCTTTCCTATTTTGTGCTTCCCGTTTCTCCTGAGGAATGTAACCAATGTTATTTTTGAGTGGTACCACCTACCAGAAACTGTGGCACCTTACCCATAGCTCATATAATTCTCACAATAATTACCTAAGGTAGATACTATATTATCCTTATTTCACAGATAAAGAAATTTAAACTCAAAGAGGTTAAGTAACACGCCCAAGGTCATGCATGAACTAAGTGACAAAGTCCAGTATTCTCACCCAGGGTTTTCTGATTTCATAGTCCGTACTCTTTACTAATTTCATTCACACTATTGTTACCATCACCCAACAAGCGTGAGAAGCTTTGTCTGAAAAGGCCGGCAACTGTGCCATTTCCAGGACAGTCGCCTGCTCAAATCTGTCCTTGAAACCCTCAGAGGAGGCTGTGGTCCCAGGTTCCAAACCTGGCTTACCACTCTCTTGTGGCCCTAGTAGGTCCTTGGCTCTCACTGGGCTTTGATTTTTGCTTCTACAAATGGGTAAGTAGGTCTGTGGGAAGGGGGAATACCAATATTTAGAACCCCTGCAAATTGGGATCTACTGACCTCGTTTAAAGTTTTGGTATTCACGCCAAATAGGCCCCGAGAGTACCCCTTTCTGGTAAAGGTAGAGTGAGTCGCGCCCAATCCCCCACTCCCGCTGTCTCCCCTCAGGCCCGCCCAAGGTCAGGGACGGCCCAGGAACTTACCCCTTGGTTGATGTGCTCGAAGATGGCGTCCGCGCCTTGATCGAAGGCTCGCTCAAAGAACAGGGCGCCCACGGCGATGGTGAGGGCGAAAGTGGAGGTCCTGCGAAACAGCACGGAATACAATCTCGCAGTCAACGTCGGAGCCGCCATGTTTCCCCACTGTCACACTCGGGGCTACCGCGCTTGCGCGGCAGCCGACCTCGCGCTCCAAAGGCCTCGACCCGCAACGCTTTATGGGTCTTGTAGTTCAATGCTAGTCGCTTTGCTCGACAAAGGTGACTGCTGACCTGCGCGGGCGAAAGTTCCACAATATCTATATCAGGGCAGCCGAAATGTAGTTTGATAAGATTTATTACCGAATTCCTCTCAATCTTTTCTTGCTTATGGAATACTTAGAACTAAGTTCCAAGTATGGAATGCTGAATACTTGGAACTACAATTCCCAGAAGTCCTCGCGCTTTATCCCTTCTTCTCCCTCCCCCGCCGCGCTTCTCAGCTTTGATTCCAAAGGTTTCTGGGAAGAGAGGCTTGATACTGAGGAAGGACTACGTATTCCAGCAAGCAGTGCGCGACGTGAGCACGCAAGAGGAGGAGCTCGGAGCTGTCCGGCCCCGGGAGCCAGGTACCCTTGCCGAGTCGAGGGGCGAGTCTTTCCTCCACGGGAGGACTTGGCCTCGTCCTTGTCAGTCCGCGCTCCCCGCGGCAGTACGGATCACTTCACAGGGTGGGGAATTGATGAAGGGTTGAGAGGACCTGGGCTCCCGGGCCCCAGGCTCGTCATCCCGGAGACCAGGCCCAGTGATGGAGTCCGGGGCGAAAGTCGGGTCTTGGGGGTTAATCCCTTCAATCCGGCCTCAGGGCTTCGCAGCCGTGAGCCCTGGGCTGGAAGGGCTGAGACCTCTCACGCCTTGGGAATAGAAAGAACATGGGCTTTGGAATAGTAGGGTCGTTCAACAAATGCTTTCCGAGAGCCTCCCCTGGGCCCGGCGGTGGGGTCCCAGCAGCGAACAAGTCACTGGTCTCATATGGAGCGCTCGTTCTAGTGTGTGGGTGGATGAGGAGGCGCCATAACGACAAACAAGTAGTGTCTTGAAGAACAGATGCTTGGTTGATGGGATTGGGTAGAGGGTGATGGTGCTACTTTAGGTAGCATGGCAGGGGAAGGCCTTTCTGAAGGTGACATTTGAGCTGGGACCTGAATGAATAGGAGCCTGGCAAACAGGGAAAACCTAGTGCAAAGGCCCAGAAGCAGCTGCAGTCCCGAGGGTGTTTGAGTTAAAGGAGTAGAATGGACTCTGGAGAGGTGGGCTTGGATCAACTCACATTGGCCTTGAGCCCATACTAAGGAGCCTTACTCTCTTCTAATTGCATTGGGGTGTCATTGAAGGGTTTTAAGCAGGGATGTAATGTGATCTAATTAACATTTTAACATTATCCGACTGGCTGGTTTCCAAAGAAAGGACTTAAGAGGGGAAGGTATTATGGTGGCTCAGCTATGGGAGGATGATCATTTAGATTAGGGTGTGGATTAGATTAGTGGCTAGCTTTGGGATGTATTTTGGGAGGTAGGGCAGACAAGTGGGGGACAAGAGGAATGGAGTGGGAGAGGAATGGAGGTTTTACAACCTAAGAGTTGACCTCAGTGACTGGATGGAAGGTGTCATTAACAGGGACAGGTATGATTCTATGTTCTGTTTGACCACCATTAAGTTTGAGCTGCCTGTTAGACATCCAAGTGGAAATGTAAAGAGGCATATGGGGTATGGAGTCTGGAGTTCAGAGGAGCTGTCTGAGCCAGCAATCAAAGTAATCAGGATAGGGGTGGCATTCAAAACCCCAGCACTGTACTCCAGGCCTGGATCTGCCTCTGACTCTGGATGACCTTGATCGGGTCCTGACTTTCTGGGTCATGTTTTCTCCATCAGTAAAAAGCCACAATGTGGCTTGGTTAGGGGATTGGAAGGAAAACTGAAATGCTCTGTCTGTATCCATGATGAGTTGTCCTCATTGTGGTTATTTACTATTTGCAAAGTATCCTGGTAGCTCCTTGGGCACAGAGATGTGAGGCTCCAGGTAATAAATACTTAAATCTTGCTCATCATCAGCACATATCTGGCTGATGGGAAGTTCAGAGGAGGAAGGAATAATTTTAGGTGGGATAGAGAAGACCTCAAGGAGTTAAGATGTGGCTTGTGTTATTTGGTTTTAGTTTTTGTGTTGTGAATTCTCATGTTGGAGTAACAATTTTAAAAACCTACTTTTCTTGAAGCCTTCCATTTCAACTTAGAAATTATTATTCTAAACATAAATCTAGGAAAATGAGAAAAATGACCTTAACTTTTCCTTTGATTAATGTGTGAACTCAACTCAAACAAACTAAATTTCTTTAAGCTGCCTTATTTACAGCTTAATTAAATTTCCTTAAACATTTTAACCACATTTATAAATTTAATATATTTGACTTTCGTTTTAAGCACTTCAGATGTGTAACCTGACAAGCACAATTTCCCCCAAATGCTTAAACAGTTCTAGAAAATCTAATAAGTTAAACTGAGAAACATAATGAATTTCAAGTTCTTGTAAGCAGTCTAATACTTTTTTACAGACTTAGTCAAATTCTCTTATGTCAGTGGTTCTCTGAATTTAAAAAATACCAGACTCCACTTCTGACATGAAATCAGAATATCGTTTATCAGAACTTTATTCCTTTTTACAATTGAGTTATATTCCATTGTATGGATTTACCACATTTTCTTTATCCATTCCTCTGTTAGTGGGCACTTGGGTTGTTTCCACCTTTTGGCTATCATGAATAATGCCACTGTGAACTTTGGTGTTCATATTTTCAATTCTTTGGAGTATATACTTAAGAGTGGAATTGTTGGGTTATATGGTAATTGTATGTTTAACTTTTGAGTTGCTGCCCAGCTGATTTCCACAGTGGTTGCACCATTTTACAATCCCACCAGCAATATACAGGGCTTCTAATTTCTCCACTTCCTTGCCAACACTTGCTACTTTCCATCTTTCTTATTCTAACCATCCTAGTGAGTGTGAAGTGGTATCTCATAGTGCTTATGATTTGCATTTCCCTAATGGTTTCCCTAAAGAGGTTGTGCATCTTTTCATGTACTTATTGGCCATTTGTATATTGCTCATTTTTAAATTGGGTTATTTGCTTTTTTTGTTGTTGAGTGGTAGGTATTCTTTTTATATTCTAGATATTAATCCCTTATCAGATATATGATTTGCAAATATTTTCTACTGTACTGTGGGTTTTCTTTCCATTCTGTTGATAGTGTCCTTTGATGCAGAAAAATTTTTAATTTCAGTAAAGTCCAAAATTAAAAACTTTTTTCTTGCCTGTGCTTTTGGTGTCATATTTAATAAACCATTGCCAAATCCAAGGTCATAAGGATTTTTCCCTATGTTTTCTTCTAAGCGTTTTATAGTTTTAGTTCTTAAATTTAGGTCTTTGATTGATTTTGAGTTCATTTTGGGGGTTGTTTTATGGGAGTTGATCTGATGCTGCCCAGGTTGAGGTGAACTGAGGAGGTTGTGTCCAGTTGTGAGGAGATGAGGACCTGACTTGGTGGCAGTGGCAGGGATGACAGCAAGGCTCAGGTGGCATTTGGAGCCCAGACTGGGGTGGGGAAAGAGGGCTGCAAAGGCAGGTCTGAGCCTGGGTATCTGGTTCAGAAGCCTCCTGCAGACTGTTTTTACCTAGCCTGTTTGGAAACTCTAGCTGTCTGGGACCTGTAACTGTCTGCTGAGAAACTGTGTCTCCAGCTTGCAGCTCCCTGGAGCCCAGATTCGGGTTCAGCCGACCTTCACTGAGCCTTGGGCTGGTTGAACCAGGGTTCTCCCTGTCAGCCTTCTGTCAGGGACTGAGGGAAATGTCTTACTCTGCCCCCTTTCAACCACCACCCCTAGCTTGTTCATCCAGGTGAACCAGGCCACTGGAACCATCCATGGCAGCCTCTTGCGGGGAAAGAAGGAATAGGATTTACCCCTGCCTAACACATTTTCCACCTTTTTGAAGGGAATTTTTCCCCCCAAAGTTTTAAAAACAATGCATGCTAAATGTAGAAACTTAGAAAAATAGAAAAACACAAAATTCCATTATCCAGCTATAACCACAGTAAATATTTTATATCTGCTCTAGTCTCTGTGTATGTGTAGGGGGGTCCTTTCTCTTTAAAAATGTGCTATCTTGTTGTACATACTGTTGTGACAGTAAGCCATTTTGTTTAGGAATATAGGGGGAACGTTTGTCCATGTGAGGGAGTGTTTTCCTTTGACTTGACTTCTAGTGGCCAAGTGGTACTCTATTGAACAGATGCGGCTCATACCCCACTGTTTCTCCTTGACAACTCCAGGCTCTCTCTGTCCTCATTTTTTTGGGGGTAGGATGAGGATAGAACTGACCTCACAAGCTTTGTGCCCGTGTTATTGAACCCCCCACCCCCACCCCACACTGGCATGTGGTGACCAGTGGGTAACTGTCAGGTGTCAGGTGGTAGACATTTGGATTTCAGTTTTAGGATAAGCTACATTGTAGTGGCCATCTTGGCACCTACATCATTGTAGCCATCTCTGCTCATTTCCTTAGAAGAATCCCCTGTCGGGTACAGGTGCCCCTTCTTGTGCCCCCTGCACGCTGTGCATCCTTCTTTCCCTGGGCCTATTACCCAGTACTGTTACTGGGGGTGAATCTGTCGGTCATCCCAGGCTTCGACTCAGTGTACCTTCTTGTGAGAGCAGGGACTGTGTATCATGAGACGTGAATCCCAATCTGGCCAAGAGTAAGTGCTCAGCAAATGTTTGGCTGATGAATGAATGAATAAATGAATGAAAAGAGAACCAGGGAGCCTTAAGGTCATGCACATATAAGTGGAAGGAAGAGCCCTCCTTTGACTTGGCTCTGGAGTGTTTGGGACGTGGGGGGCACTTTGTACCTGAATCCATCACAGATCGTTAAAGTGATTTGAGTTTTTCATTCATTTATTCCCCCATCTTAGTTATCTATTGCTGTATCATAAGTTATCCCCAAACATAACACCTTAAAACAACAGACATTTATTATCTTATCCAGTTTCTGAGTGCCAGGAATTTGGGCGTAGCTTAGCTGGGTAGTTTCAGGTAAGCCATCAGTCAGGGCTGCAGTCATCTGAAGGCGCACTGGGGCTGGAGAGTCCCTGCCCAAGTTCACTCACGTGGCTATGGACAGGAGGCCTCAGGTCCTCACCTAGTGGGCCTCTCCATAGGGCTACTCGCCACATGGCCGCTGGCTCCCCCCAGAATGAGTGATCTGAGAAAGAGAGAGCAAGTTGGAATCCGTAGAGGCTTTTATAACCTAACCTTGGAAGAGACATATCGTCACTGCTGCTGTCCTCTGTTGGTCATACAGATGAACCCCTGGTACTACCAGGAGGTGACAGTCACTGGGGGCACCTGGGATGCTGGCTGCCACATCCCACAGATGGGTATGGAGCGCTTCGGTACGCCAGGTACTGTGCTAAGCACCTCACATGCATGATTTAATCCTCACCATAACCTTATGAGAGAGTACTGTTACCCCACTTTACAGGTGAGGCTCCACAGGTAGGTAGTTTGCTGAATGTGACACAGCCTGAAAGTGGCGAGGATGACACTCAGACCTGGCCTGAGTGATTAGGGTAGTTGTTGTTTAAGGAAAAGCAACTTCAAAAGACAGGCTTGAATGGTCTGTGTGACTTTTGGCAAGCCCCCTCCCTCTCTGTTCTTTAGTCCATCATCTGCTCCTTGAGACGAGTGCTTCTCCAAGTTTGCATCAGGACCTCCTTAGAGCCTGGCCCCATCCCAGACCTGCTGAGTTAGGAGGTGAGGTGATTCACTTCACACCAAGAGGTGGTAGAAGGCAAACCTGGGCAAGGGTGAGGAAAAAACTGTGTGGCTCACTACCAAAAACCAGGGCATTTGAGGAACACCCCTAACATATTGGGGCTCCATCAGGGAAGACATCTGGATCTTCACAGCCCCTCTGATGCAGCAGAGTCCTAAGCAGGGCAGTCCACGGGCCACCCCACCCCCCAGATGCTGTCATCATCAGATGGCAGGCAGGGAGGGCGCCGAGACATTGCCGCACCCCTGGTGGCTGTGCGGTAGAGCCGTCCTCTGGCTACAGTCTGCTGTTTACTTGGGGTATGGTGTTGCCATAATTAGAAGACATGACAGGTGAGCTTGAGGGCAGCATGTGGTTAGCACCAGTCCAGGGCAATGACAGTGTGCATCCTAGACCCTGGCCAAGGCCATGCTGTTGGCTTATTTTAGCCCTGAGCCCAAGCCAGCTCGGTGCCCAAGATGCACACAATGAAAGGATCCAAGAATATTGATGAAGTACAAACATTGGCCTGTGACAGCCTCCCAGCGGGGCAGCAGCATGGGGAGAGGACTGGCCCTGGCTCTGCGCGCCTCGGTGCCCCACCAGCACAGCCTTATGGAAGGCCACGGTCAGGCGCAGGCACCGTCATCACTGTCATGGGTCCTCCTCTGAGCAGATAGGAGTGGTTGCCGGCCTGTTTCCACATCTGTGAAATGGGATGCCTTCCTATCTATCTGATGGGTCACTGTCAGGGTTAAATAAGGTCATGAAAGCCTCGTGCCTAGATGTGCCCGGCACGCGGGCATCACATGTGAAGCCCTGCCTCCCCTACTCCCCCATTCCCTTCTCTTCCCTCTTCCACCCACGGTGTCTTAACTAGCTGGTAATCTTTTCTCTGAACCTAGACGACGGAAGTCAGGTTCCATGGGCCAGCCAGGCATGGTTGAAGTCGGGAGAACAGGGTTAAATGGTGAGCTGGCCAGGACCAGAGCTCGCTGGAGACAGAAGTCCTCGGCGTGGGGTGAGGGGGGCTGGCAGTGTGACACCTGCCTTTAGGGCTTTACGTTGCTCTTCTATTTCCTTTCCTTGTTTCCACGTTCAGGCTTGAGGAGGAAAGGGTGTGGGAGAGTCTGTCTGGGAGCAGGGGGAGTGAGACCCTCGGATCCTGCAAGCTGCTTGCTCGTTCGTTCCTCTAGCAGGATGGGCACTGGTATGTGCCAGGCCTTGTTCCAGGTGCTGGGGTGAGCAGCTGGACAAACGGAGCCATCTGCCCTTGTGGAGTTTATATTCTAGTGGGGGAGGGAGATAGGCTTGTCAGTGATTCAGCCTGTGAGAAGGTGAGGTGCGCTGTGGAAGACAGAGCAGGTGTAGGAGAGGCAGACGTGCCCCGGCCGCCAGTTCACATGCGGTGGTCAGGGCGTGCTTGCCGAGAGGGGTGGGGAGTGAGCACCTGGACATACCTGTCAGCCACAGGAGTCTCCATTCTCGGAGCGCTATGTGGGAGGCGCCTTACATCTACTCCCCTGGCAGTTCCACGGCAGTGAGAGAGCCCTGCTTTGTAGCTAAGGCCAGACTCAGGAAGATGAAATTGCTTTCCTGAGGTCACCCAGCTTATAAGTGGCAGAGCTGGAATTCTAATCCAGACCTGGGTGTCCCTAGAGAGTCATCCCGCTGGCTTTGCCTGCTGTCCCCTGGCCACGAGGAGCCAGTCCGCCTGCCGCCTGGAGCAGCTCCAAGGAGCCAGCAGATGCTGGTGCAGCCGTGGACATGGTCCCTGGGAGAGGGTGGGTGGCACGTCCTGTGTTTTCTCGGTGAGGGAGTGGGGCCGGATTGTTCTGTGTTCCGGACAGGGCCTTGCTCACAGAGCGAGCCAGCCTCGGAGGATGACGAATCACGGGCAGGAGAGGGCCAGCTTAGTCAGCACCCCATGCTGGCGCCTGGGCATGGGTCTAGAGACGCTCCAGCTGTCCTGTCCTTCCCCCTTCCTTGACTCCCACCGCAGGGCTGCCAAGTGCGGTGGTGCACGTTGTGCCTTGACAAGAACGCCTGGCTGAGGGGGTGGGGGTGCCAGGGATCGGAGCTGAAGTCTTGCCCACGCACTACTTGCCCAGTCGTGCGCCAGGCTCCCTATCTGTCCCGAGGAGGGGGCACCTCCTAACTTGCACAAAGGCACCAGAGCAGGAGGCTGGGTCAGGAGCCTGAGAAGTCCATGCCTGGGTGACACCTGGCAAGGGCACCTTGCTGAAGGCCGGCTCCTGCCCAGGAACAGGCTCCATGGGGCCAGGCCTGTGAGGTAGCGGGGAACCACTCGGGAGCCGGTCTGCTCCCCTGATACCACCCCTGGGCGGTGGGGGCTCTGCGGAGCTGTTGTGGTGGGGCAGGGGTCTGGGCCGCTGTTGGGGGCTACATCTGCCTCTTGTGCTATGCGCTGTGGGCAACTCACTTCCCACTTCTGGCCTCGCTTTCCTCATCTGACCTGCTGACCCCAGAGGTCACCTGGGCACTGGCATTCTGTTCCCGGTTCTGAGCCTCTTTTCTGAAATACAGGCTTTTCAGAGGCCAATATAAAGATGGAGACGACAGCCAGCGTTTCCCTAGACTGTACTAAGAGCTTATGTGGGTGATCTGAATTCTCACAGCCAGCCCAGGAGGGGCCACTGCTATTAGCCCCATTTTCGGAGGACCCTGAGGCCAGAAGTTAAATAACTGTCCCAGGCCGCAGAGTTAGAAAGCAGTGGCACCTGGATTTATACCTGCACAGCCTGACTCCAGACTGTCCAGCTTTTAACCCTGGCCCACCCGGCTCGAGGTAATTGCAGGCCCTGGTGCTAGCAGAGTGTCATCCCCCATGAAGTGGGGATAATATGATCATTTGGGTGACTGTTGCTGGGTGGGCAGAGAGCAGGCCATGGGACTTGATTTCCAGGCAGGCTGGTGTTTAGGACAGTTAGCCCGGGGGAGTAGGCACAGGCATTGCCAGCAGGCCTGAGCCCCAGGCACCCCGAGACCTACCCTGCCCCTCCTACACGTGACCTCTCTGGGTCTCAGTCTCCTCATTTGTAAAACGGGATGTGAATATGCACTTCTTGTGGTTTGACGTGACCAGCATGGTCCCCGGGGCAGAGTGAGTGATTAGTAAAGGAAAGCTGTTGACAGTGTGATTTGCTGGGAGCCGACTTTCATGAGTGATCAGAAGTGCGGTTCTCGAGTCACACTGCCTGGATTCTAAGCACAGCTTGGCTGCTTGCTAGTGGTGTGACCTTGGGTAAGTCATTTCACTTCGTGGAGCTTCATTTCCCTCATCAGGAAAGGCATATAGTCCCTTCCTCACAGGTTGTCCTGGGGATTTAATGAGATGATGCTTCTAAAGCTTTTAGCTTAGTGTTAAATTTAGCATTGTAGATGCTCAATAAATTATTAGCTCTAATAATGGGTAAAGTTACTGAGCACTTACCTAAAGCCAGACATTGCTATTGTTATTTTTTACTGCTATTACTTTGAAAAATGTTTTTACTGTGGTAACATATATACAATATAAAACTTCCCACTTTTACCACTTTCATGTATATAGTTCATTGATATTACATTTGCAATTTTGTGCTACCTTTCACCACCATTCATTACCAAAACTTTTTCATCACCCCAAACAAAAACTCTACCCATTAAGCAATAACTCCCCATCCTTCCCCGCCCCTTACCCCTGGTAACATCTAATTTACTTTCTGGCTATATGAATTTGCTTATTCTAGATATTTCATATCAGTGAAATCACAGTGTTTGTCCTTTGATGTCTGGCTTATTTCACTCAACATGATGTTTGCAGGGTTCTTCCATGTTGTCCCATGTATCAGAACTTCATTCCTTTTTGTGGCTGAATAATATTCCATTGTATGGATATCCTATATTTTGTTTATCCATTCATCTGTTGCTGGACACAAAAGTTTCCAGCTTTTGGCTATTGTGAATAATGCTGTGATGAACAAGTATCTGTTCTAGTCCCTGTATTTATTTCTTTTGGGCATATTCCTAAGAGTGGAAGTGCCAGCTCATATGGCAATTCTATGTTTAACTTTCTGAGGAACTCCCAAAGTGTTTTCCACAACCATTTTGTACTGCCACCAGTAGTAAGAGAGGGTTCTTATTTCTCCACATCCTTACCAACACTTGTTATTCTCCTTTTTTTTTTCTTTCTTAATAGTAGCTATTATAGTGGGTGTGAAATGGTATCTCTGTATCTCACTGTGGTTTTGATTTGCATTTTCCTGATGGCTAATGATGTTGAACATGTGTTTATTGGCCATTTGTATATCTTCTTTGGAGAAATGTCTATTCAAGCTCCTTGCCCATTTTTTTTTCTTTTTCTTTTTCTTTTTTTTTTTTTTAATGTACTGGGACCGGTGATTGAACCCGGGACCTCACATGTGGGAAGCTGGCACTCAACCACTGAGCCATATTGGCTCCGCTGAGTTGGATTTTTTGTTTATTTGCTTGTTGTTTTTTTGTTTTTAGGTGGCACCGGGAACCAAACCCAGGACCTCCCATGTGGGAAGCAGGCATTCAACTGCTTCAGCTATATCTGCTCCCCCCCCATTTTTTAACTGGATTGCTATTACTCTTTTATTAATAATCTATTTGAATTAGCAAACTTCGCTGTCCCTTTCTGCAAACAATCTGCCTATCAGTTAGACCCACTGCCTTGTTTTCCTATGATGACAGGAGAGGCCTAGAGAGGGCAAATGACTTGCCCAAGGTCACACAGCCGGCTGCTCAGGGGCACTCTGTGGTTTTGTCCAGCTAGGTCTGCCGCGGAGCCATGTCAGTCTCCCAGAGGGATACCCCACTCTCTACCCCTCCCTTCCCCATTACTCTCCAGAGCCAGCAGCTCCTCAGAGCTTCAAGCTCTGCGAATGGCTTGGTTAAGCACTCGCCATTAAACACGTTCATCTCTTACCATTTCAATCCAATTCCTATAAGTTTATTGGCAAGACAGAGTGTATTACAGCTGCCAAATTTCATATATCATGTCCGTGTGTCTGGGATGTGGTTTCTCAGCAGTAAATGGGAGAAGAGAGGTTTTATACGTTTTCATTTTTGAATGACTGTCTGTTCCTGATCCCATTACAGCCCTCGACTTAATGGCTGGCTGGCCCTGTCTACCGCAGGAACAGCTTTCTCCATCAAATCGCTTGGCTGCCTGGACTGTCCAGGAAGCTCGTTTGTCTCTGCGTCTCTCCCCAGTTTCTTCCGCCCAAGATGCATTCCCTCAGCAATCTGCTTTGTTGATCAGGTCCCAGCTTCAGCTTAGGTCTTGGGAGCCTGAGGCTTTTGCTGCTACCTCATGACCTTGGGGAAGTCACTTGCCTTCCTCCCTTCTCCCTCTCCCATCTGGCTGACCACCCCTGCCCCCACTACGCTCCTGTCCTCCTCTCTCCCCAAGGCACCTCCCTTTTCCCTCTGGGTGAATGGCTGGTCTGGGCTTAGCCTTTGCAGATCCCACCTGGTGGCCCCCAGTTGGTCCATTCTTCCTCTGGTCACCAGACTGGGGGACCTGAGGGTTTGCCGTGAGAGTCCTAGAACTGCCACCACCTTGGGCTGGAGGGCTTCTGGGGCGGGAGTGGTGACAGTGGTCTCCATGGCTGAGGGGTCTTAAGACCCTGAAACGTTCTTGATTCCGTCTGTGACTGGCTGGGAAGCTGCCGCCTGAGAATTTAGCTAATCTCTTTGGGAAGCTGTTTGTATTTGCTGCCTGAGCCCTCTTCAGCATCTCTAAGCTTCAAGCTGGCTCTGGAAAGGAGGACGCCAGCAGCATGCTGCAGTAGAAGCACTGATTTTAGGGGACCTGGGTTTGCATTTTGACTTACCAGCTGGGGGACCTTGGGCAGATCACGTCCTCTCTCAGCTGTCCCGTAAGGAAAATGGGAATTAATCAACAAATAGTTGATATTCTGCTCTGTACCATTTTGGGTGCTGGGGCTTCAGCAATGAATGAACAAAACAAAAATATGCCTGACCTTATGGGTTTATATTTTTGTTGGGGGAGAGAGACCGTAAACGCAAGTCAATTATTTCTTACTTCAGAGGTGTTAAGTGTGACGAGAAAAGATAAAACAGGGGAAGCAGATGTAGATGGAGTGGTTGAGTGCCTGCGTCCCATGTACGAGGTCCTGGGTTCATTCCCCAGTACCTCCTAAAAACAAACAAAAACAAACAAACTGAAAAACCAACTCTCTTTGGGGAGTGGATGTAGCTCAGTGGTTGAGTGCCTGCTTCCCATGTACGAGGTCCTGGCTTCAATCCCAGGTACCTCCTAAAAGGAAAAAGGGCAACGGCGAAGGCTGGGGTGGGAGCTGCCATTTTAAGTCAAGTGCTCCCAAGAGGTTACTGAGAGGGTAGTATCTGAGTGAAGCTTGAAGGAGTTGAGTGGGCAAGCATGGCAAGGTAACTGGGAAGAGCATTCCAGGCAGAGGGAACAGCAGGTGCAAATGTCCTGAGGTAGGAGTTGGCTGGCATGTGAGGAGGCTGGCATGGAGAGAACAGGGAGAGAGGAGGGCAGGAGTGTGGTGGGGGCAGGGGCGGTCAGCCAGATGGTATAAGGCAGAGGTTCCCCTTCCTGGCTATGTATTAGAATGACCTGGGAATCTTTAAAAAATATCGCTGCCCGGGCCTCACCCACTGAGGTTCTGCTTCCATTGGTCTGGGAAGGAGGCTGGGCACCAGTTTTGTTAAAAGGAATGCAACCTTTCAGGCCCTAATGGTCCGGCTGTAGCAAAGCTCCTCACGGGGCTCTCGGGGCTCTTGTGAGGTTTGGTGAGGGTGTGTGTGTAAGGAATGCCCTGCCCACGGCGGGGGCGGGGCTGCTGTAGGCTTTGGGGTGGGGCATTTTCTCCGAGGGTCTCTCAGAGCGCTTTGTGATTGCCAGGCAGCGGCAGCACCCAGCCTGGGCAGCCATGGGGAAGCGATACTTCTGCGACTACTGCGACCGCTCCTTTCAGGACAACCTCCACAACCGCAAGAAGCACCTGAATGGGCTGCAGCACCTCAAGGCCAAGAAGGTCTGGTACGACATGTTCCGAGGTGGGTGCCCACCGGCCCGGCGGCCAGGCTGACAAGCCCTGTTCTCTGATCTTTCTTATCATGGGACAAGGAAGCGCATGGGTCAGCGCAAGTCTCGGTTTGGACTCTTGGAAGAGCAAAAGAGTGGGTGGCCTGGGGCCACGGGCCCCACAAGGGGTGGGCTGGGATGTGCACTCCTGCCCCCAGCAGTCATTGGCCGAGGACTCAGTTCTCCCAGCACTGTGCCTGGCTCTCGGGGTACTGTGGTCAGGAAGGTCACTCTGAGGAGGCAGCTGAGAGATTAGGAAAAGCCAGCCCTGAGGTGTTCTCGGAAGGGCAGGGAAGGGGTGTGGAAGGCGGAGGACGGTAGAGGCTGACGCTGGAGACGGGGCAGGGGCCAGGTCCAATAGGCGTGCAGAGGTGAGGGGCGTGGGCTGTCCCAAGGGCAGAGGGCAGCCTCTGATGGGCTTTAAGCAGCAGCTGACTGACCAGGGTGTCACTTGAAGGCGGTGACTCTGCTGTGCATGGTGAGCAGTGGGCGGGCAGGAAACGATGGTTGAATGGTTGAATGGTTGGCTGGACTGATGGATGAGTAGCTGAGGCTGCCAGAGGGAGGCTCTTCCGGGAAAGGCTTCTCTGAGCAGATGCGACTCGGGGAACTGAGCTAAGGGCTGTGGGCGCCCTGCACGCAGCCTGGCATGGACAGCGCTCACTGATGGTAGATGCTGCTGCTGCACAGCTCTTATAATTAGATGTGTACCCTAAGGGAGGTGGTAGAGGTTGTCCAGCCCAGAGCCAATCCAAGGAAGAGGGAGCTTGGCCGTGGGGCAGAGGTGAACCAGGAGCTCCTGGAATGAGCCGAGCAGGGCCAGCACTCCAGGAGTTGGAGAGCAGGATTCCAGGAGGAAATCCTGGGAAAGAAGGAACTAAGCCAAGAGGGGAGGAGAAGGGAAGGTGGAGAGAATTCCCCAGTCTGAACCCGAATGCATGAGAAGGGAAGGGAGTGAGCATTGATTGAGTGCCTGCTGCATGCCAAGAGTTTTCCATGGTTCCTCATTTGCTTCTCTCATTAACTCCAAGGCAGTGGTTTTCAACCCTAGCTGTGGGTTAATAAAAAAAACCCACTGATTCCCTAACCCCATCCCTGAGGGAGGTTTGGGGTGGGGCCTAGACATGGTCTTTTTGAAGCTCTCTTGGACTCCTCCCATTTCAGATGAGGAAGGAGAGGCTCCGAGGCCCAGGTGAGGGAGGGTGGCCAGGCTGCTCAGCAGGCAGGCGTGGTTGTGGCTGGGAGGGGTTGGGAGGGGGCAGAGGATTAGCTCAGGGGCAAGGGCTGCCTCCTAGGTGCCTGGGAGGCCTCTGATGTTGGCGTCAGGCAAAGGCTCCCTGCCTCCCAAATCCTGAGGAGGCAATGATCTGGCATGGAGCTTGGGCCCCAAGATCACATTGGTGAGAACCCTAGACTCTAGGCCTAGAGAGGCCGGTCCTCAGGGCCTGGGCTGATGGGCAGAGGCCCTTGTGTTAATTACAGAAAAGACACAACCACGCGAGCCACCAGCTCCTTCTCAGTGCTCCTGCATCCTCTCACGTCCACATCCAGTGCTTGGATCAGCTCTGCGAGGGAGCCAGAGCAGGCAGAAGGTCCCCGCTTATAGGGGAGGACTTCAAAACCCTGAGCAGTGATTGCCTCACCCTGGGTCCCCAGCTGCTGGTGGCCGAACTCTTTCCACCCCGTCGAGAGGCTTCCCCAGGGCCTCAGCTCACCCTGAGCAACTGCGCAGGCTTTGGGGAGGCGCCATGGCCTGGGACTCCACCAACACCCGCTCTGCTCCCAGCTTCACGGCCTTGACGAAATCCCTCACCCTCGGAGAGGCTGCGTCTTCCTGCGCTCATCAGGACAAGCATGGGCTCTGGAGCCAGGCTGCCGGGGTGTTGGGCCTGGCTCTGCCTTCCCCAGACAGCGTGGCCCTAATTTTGTCACATGTAAAACAGCCACAACAACTATACCCACATCCCAGGGATGTGACAAAAGCTCAGTAATCTCTTGACGACTGGGTGGCACCCGAGGGTGTGAGGAAACGATGCCTCACAGTCCACAGAAGGACTGGCCTCAGGCCCCGTACCTAAAGGGCTCATTCATTCCGCCAACACTTGGGGAACACTTAGAGCACCCTCAGCTCCCGGAAGACACAGAGGTGAATAAAACCAGGCCCCTTCTCCTAAGTGCCCACTGCAGGCAGGGTCGGCAAGACAGATCTTGCCTCCAGTTAACAACTGTGTTCTGGGCAAAGCCCCTGTCCTGCCGGGACCACCATGCCCTGCCGGCCTCTCCCTCTGAGCTCCAGCCACTCTGGCCACTGCATGTCCTGTTTGCAGGTGCCTTTCCCTCTGGGGCCATGCCCTTCCTGCCCCCCAGCCCCCTCACCAAGCCAGGTCATCCCACCTCAGAGCTCCAGTCAGGCAGCAGCCCCAGGCTGGGCCAGGTCATTCTGCTACAGGCTAGATGTTTAGCCGGTTTATACCCACGTGGATTAGTGTGACTGTTGGCCCGGAAGGAAGGGCCAGGTCTGACTTATTCTCCACTAAATCCTCATCCTGACACGTCTCCTGGCACACAGCATGTGCTCAGTAAATGTTTGTTAAGTGAATGTCTGAATGAACGAATAAATCTGCGGCACCAGGGTGGCTGTTATTTTTTGGGAGATGAAGCAAGAAGGACTGACAAGGTCAGATCACGAGGACCCTTGAATGTCAAGTAGAGGAGCACGGGCTGCTTTGGTGCAGGGCCTGGTCTGGTGGTCGGCAATCCTGGGTACGCTTCAGAATCCCTGAGGGGCGTTTAGCAGTTCTGTTGCTCTGCCCCCGCAGACGAATTAAAACCTGGGAGGGGTGGGCCCAGGTGTCCATGTCCTTTAAAAGCCTCCCGGTGACTCTGAGGTGTGGCCAGGGTGGAGAACTGCAGGCCAGGTAGTAGGCAGCCAGGAGCTCTTCTCCTGCACTGAGCCACTCAGCCAGGGCCCATTAACCAGGACCCGGGCTCAGCCTCCTGCTAGTCTCACCCACAACTCTGCCAGGCCAGCCCTGGAGCAAGTCCTCCGATAACACCTCCTGACCCCAGAGGTCCTGCCTCTCCACTTAGGCAGCAGCCACAGAGGGGAACAGACCAGCCCCACCCTTACACCCCTGCAGTCCTTCCCTGGGGAGGTGGGGAGTCCCCATCGTCGGCCCTGCACCCAGCCACCAGATCAGCTGACATAAAGCTCATCTCTCTCCCCAGGGCTCATTTATATCCGGGCTTAGCTGCTCTGGTCTCTTTACAAGGTCAGCTGTAAACTATCAGACGAATGGCTCAGCTCTCACTGGGACTCCAGCATCAAAACCAATCTCTCCTCTGCTGTGTCTTTTTCTGTGTATCTACTTCTCCTGTGTAAGAGTCTGTTTTATCGGCTTCCCAAGGGGGTGGGGGCTCAACCCTGAATGCCCTAATGGTGTGGTCGAGTCAAAGCCCTAATCTTGACTTAAATTAATCAAAGGCATCTCTGCTGAATCCAATACAATCAAAGGGTATCATGCCCAGAGGAACAGACCAGTTTACAAACAATCTATATCTCTTTTTGGAATTCGTAAATCATATCAAACTGCCACACAAGGTGATACCATTGTACAGACAAAGTCGAGAACCTGGATCTTGCCTTTGGCTGATTCTGGATGGGGCAGGAGGGGTGGGGTCACCTGAAGCTTGGCTTCACGGCTCTACGTCCCTACCTGTGGTCGCCACTGCTTACACTCCTCCAAGGAAGGGGAGATCTTTCCTCTCCTCACAGCTCCTCTCAGTGACAGGAAGCGCCTGTGTCCAGCTGAAGTCCATGCCCCTGTGGCTGCCTCCTCCCACCTCCCTTGGTAGAGCCCATCTGAACCCTGCCCCTTTGTTCTCTTGCAGATGCTGCCGCCATCTTGCTGGACGAACAGAACAAGCGGCCCTGCAGGAAGTTTCTACTGACAGGTACAGTGCCCCAGTACAGAGCTCTGTTCAGCTTGGGCCCCCCAGGGACCAGCAGCATCAATCCGGCCTGCTTGGACCTCTGCAGAGCATCTCCCCCTACCCTTTGTGGCCTTCCTTGGCCTTAGCTGTGCCTTAGGGCATCCCAGAGCCTGGTCCTAAGCTCTTTAGACCTAGAATGTGATTTTATCAGCTTACCCAGAGAGAGCAAGCCCTGGGAGATTGAAAGTAAATCCAGGAGACACTGATGGATGTAATGGACCAGCGATTGAGTCAGCCTGGGAGCTGGGCCTCCTCTGCGCCCTCCTTCCCAGAGGGCAGAGTTGGAGACAGCAACAGGTCTGAGGATGCAGGGAGTTAGGTTCAGAATTAGAACCAAGGATGCGAAGTGTTTGATTTGACTGAGCAGCACTCAGTAAAGGCACGTACAGTTCAAAAAGGTAACAATGCAAATAACTGAAGGATCCAAAGGCAGATGAAAACAAGAGTATGAAAAATAAGACACAGCCAGAAGAGCAATTAGTACCCTCCGTGTTTGCTCTTGAGAGCCTGTGTACTCCTTAGGGGTTTGGCCCTGAACTTCCTAGCAGCCAAGGCAAAGAGGAAAACCACAATGATTAACGCGGTTTGTAAGGGAGCTCAGTGTCGAGGGGAGGTACTGCTGTTGAGCTAGGGAAGCTGGGTGAACAGCCACGTTCCACGCAGAAGACGGGGCTGCCCCTCGAATGAGCACCAGGCCTGCAGATCAGAGGCGTCCCCCAGGCGTCGCCTTCATGTGAATATGCCACTGGTGGGTTACGCAGGCTGAGGACACCCCAGTCTCCAGTTCTTTTGAGACACATTGTGGTCTCCTTGGTTGAGATTTGTGAGGCTACCCTAGACTTTGGGACCTCCTTGGAGAAGCATCCATTAAAGCTTTTCTGGGGAGCCAGCTGCTTGCACAAGCCCAGTGGAGGAGGCAGGTGGGACAGCAGGTGGAGGAGAACACAGCACATGCATTGGCCTGGAGTTGGGGAGGAAGCATGGCCCTTTTGGGGACCCACACGTAGTTCACTGAGGTGAGGGTGATGAGAGAAGCCTACAGGGGCTTGTGCCATCATGGAAGGCCCCAGTCAGGTTTGAACCCCAGGGTGGGGCGGTGGGCAGCCACAGAAGAGTCCAGAGCAGGGCGTGGGGACAGAAAGATGACCTTGGCTGTGTGGGGGGCCGGAGATGCCACTTCTTTGGTTCAGGGGTAGGGCTGCTATTGTTTAGGCCCTCAAGTCCTGCCCCTCAATCTCTGGAGACACTTTGTCAGGGTGTCTCTTAGCCCACTGAGGGAGCCCCTCCCAAGTGGCAAGTAACTCTGTCTTCCCATTGCAGGTCAGTGTGACTTTGGTTCCAACTGCAGATTTTCCCACATGTCAGAGCGGGACCTACAGGAGCTCAGTATCCAGGTGGAAGGTGCATCTTGGTGGGAACCCCAATTGGGCGGTATGGGGTGGGGGTGGAGGGGCAGGATCTGGGACTGGGAGGCTGCTTGGGCCTCTACACCTTTCCTCTTGTGGTCACCACATCAGGTAGGCTGAGGGCTGCCCAAGGTGATGGGGGAGCCCAGAGCCCCCAGTGTGGGCTGGACCTTGGGAAGAAGAAGCAGGGGGTTCGTGTGATCTCCCACCCATGACCCCAGAGGGGCTTCGTGCCCAGGAGCCCTGAGGGCGCACCTCAGCCCACCCGGGCCCTGGCGCCCATTCATCTCTGCGCTCCCTCCCTTCCTCAGTCAGTCAGCATCCATCGAGCCCCTCCTCTGTGTTCCTGAGATGAAGGCATGCACCTCCCTTGCCCTCAGGATTCTCACAGCCTGTTGATTCCGAGGGAAGAGCAAACTCGGCTTCCCATGGAAGAAATAGAAACTGGCATGTCTGACCTTGGGGGGTTTCCCTTCTCCAAGTAGAGAACAAAGAAGCTCCTACTTAGAGGCTCTTTAGTGATCTTCTCATGCAGTCCCTCACTGAACAGACGGGGAAACTGCAGCCAACACTCAGGCACGGAAGGGCTCTGCCTGAACCCCTCAGCAGGTTAGAAGCAGACCGTGGCTCTCCCAGTGTGTCCAGGGGCCTCAGGGCAGCCAGCAAGTGTTCTGGGCAGCCTGGCCTTTTTGTCCCTGTCCCCCGGTGGGCCTTGCTCCTGTGGGCTTGGTGCTCTGCTGCCCTGGGGACCGGATGGTGGTGTGGCTGCAGCCCTGGCACAAGCACAGGGTTTCCAGGAGCTTTCCCAGGGTGGAAGGAAGGCCCCGTGGACCGGCCAGCACAGTCTAGCGGCAGCAGAATCTCCAGTGTTTTACCAGCTGCTGGCTCTTGGGGAACAGTTGGCCCATGGCGGACATAGCCGAGGCCAGTGGGTCTGGAACTGGAGACAATACCCGGTGGAGACATGGGTTAGAGGTCTGAGGAGGCCAGGGGCAGAGGCGTGGCCCCTGCTGGCAGCTCGAGACAGTCCTGCCCTAACCCCTGTGACCTTGGCAAGTGGCTTAACCCCTTGGAGGCAGTGTCCTGACCTGTCAAACGGGACTCCTTACGGAGATGAAGGGAGATGGTGCACGTGCAGGTTACCCAGGGCCTGCACAGATAAGCACTGGTCCATGCCTGTGGGTGTCTGCCTCTGGCCCATGGCCCTGTCCCAAGACCCCTCTGAGATTGGGACCCCATCACACTCTCAAGTCCAGCATGTGAGAAATCCATTTGTTGTTTGGTTTTAATTCAATAAGTGTAGGTTTCTGCAGGACATTTTATGAAAAGAAACACCAGGGAAACTGAGGCTCATGACCCTGTCCAGTGTCAGAGACCTGGCACATGGCAGGGCCAAGATGCTGACCCCTGCCATGCCTGGTTCTACAGCCCGGGCTGCCTCCCTGCACCATGTCTGAGCGCCAGGCTCTTTATGCACGTTAAACTGCTGTGAACCCCCAAAAGCTTGGCAGACAGCCAACATTGTCTCCATTTTATGGAGAAGCAGAGAGAGCCCAGAGGGGTGGTACTCAGCTGCACAAATGGCCTGGGGAGGTGGCGGCATAATGGGGACAAGCCAGAGGCTCTGCCCTTAGGAGTGTCCCCGGGGCTTCCCCGGGGCCTGCCAACCTCTGCTTTGTGGAGGGTAGGCTCCAGGCTGGCATGAGCGTGCCCTGACTTGCCTCTGTTTCCCTGTCCTCCACAGAGGAGAGGCGGGCCAAGGAGTGGCCGCTAGACGCCGTGGAGCTCCCTGATGTCCGTCTGGAGAACTGGCTGGAGAAGAGAACCAAGCGGCTGAGCTCAGCCTCCAGCAGCAGGTACAGACCCCCGTGGGCCCTCTCCTGTCTTGCCGTCTGGGAGCGAAACCCCAGCCAGCCTGTCCTGTTCTGAGGCAGGCAAGCCTGCCCCTCCAAGAGCTCCCTGAGGGTAGGGCCACGGCCAGAGGCTGACTGCACCTTGAAGGTGCCTGCCCCTGGGCCTCGGCCCCACCCCTTAGTTCATCCCCTCACTGGAGCCTGTGCTGCCTGTGGGGGAGGGGAGGAGAGTAGACGTGGCCTCCTATCACCAAGTCTGTTCCAAGAGGGAGGAGCCTGGGCCACTGGTCACTGAGCCCCCGAGGACCAGTCACTGTGCTCCAGCTCCCTCACTTGCTCTGCCCTCTAGGGCCCTGCAGGTAGGCATGGCTACCCGGCTGTGCAGAAAGGGAAACTGAGGCTTACAGGAGGGGTGTGGCTTGCCCAAGGGCACACAGCTCAGAGGCTGGGATTGCACAGGGGTGTGATGACAAGGCCACTGCCCCCTAAGGAAGAGGCCTGGGGGTGGGGCCGGCACAGCTTCAGTTCTGCCCCTGCATCCCTGGCCCTCAGGCTGCGGGGTGGCAGGAGGTGGATTCAAGCCCCTGGGCTGCCTCACTCTGTTTCCCAAGTCTCCTACCCCAGCCTTGAGCCGGGTCTGCGGAAAGGCAGCGGCCTCCGCTGGGTTGGTGCCCTCTGTGCCCTCCACTCCCTTGTTCTCCTGAACAACACAGCCAGCCACTCTGTCCCTTCAGTTCACAGTGGCTCAAGCTGGCTGCTAAAACAAAGCCTGGCCCAGCCTTTCCTTGCTCAAACCGTTTCTATGCTCCCTAACCTCAGGAGCGTACCCAGACAACCCCTGCAGGCCGGCCTGCAGGCCCAGGGGTCCCCCCTGCCACTTCCCCGGCCCCATGGGGATCTCCCCATTTGGCCTCTGTGGCAGTAACACTGGAGCGTAGCAGCGACTTAGACTTGGTGGCCCTTTCTGAGTTGGGGGAGCCTCGTGCATGCTCTTTCCTGTGGCTGGAATTGCCTCCCCACGTCATCCTCCAAGCCTTGGCTGTGATGTCACCCTCTCCAAGAAGGGCCCCCACAGTCCCCCTTGGCCTGGCCCCCCACTGACTCCTGGGAGGTAGGCCCAGGCCCGGCAGGTACCCAGGACATTCTGGCTGCGTGAATGAGCTTTCAGGGGAGCAGGGTCCCCAGCCTGGAAGACTGTCACCTGGGCGTTTGTGCTCTGGGTGGCACAGATGGCTGCCCGGCCCATGCCGGGGCCTCCCAGACCTGCGGGCTCCAAGCCCACACGGCAGAGCAGAGCCTCCGAGACGAGCCAACCCTCCTTATCATCGTGGGGAAATGGAGGCTACAGGAGGCTCCAGCCTGGTGGCCTCGGACTCCCCCCACCCCCCACCAGCAGACTGACCGTGAGCATCTGCCAAGTACAGACGGGGGAGGGAGAGGCCAGCCTCAGGCACGCAGACTAATCCCCGGCAAGCCTAGTGCTTGTCCCTGCTTCTGTTGTTGGCTCTTCAGATTGTGCCTTTATCCTTCTTAATCTTCCCCTTTGCACCCCACTCTGGCCAGCACCACTGTTCCTGCCCAGCTGCCTCCCGGAGACTGTCTCCTTCTGCTTAGGACCATGGTTAGGGACACACAAGAGGGCTGCTCTCATCCTGGTGCACGGGGGAAACAGGCCCCACGAGAAGCCACGAGCCCTCAGTATCCCTGATGCTCCGTGCTGCAGCTGGAGGGTGCGGCTCGCACATGTCCAGGGCCCAGGCCACACGCAAGTGTCTGTGGCCACACACGGGATGCCCTCCTCCTGTCAAGAGGCACTGGGTTAAGCCCCGGTCCCAACTGCCCAGGAATCTTCCCATTTTCTAGAGGAAGGGCCTGAGGCTCAGGAGACAGTGCTCCTCAGTATCACCCGTCCCTGGGGGAGACCCACTGTCAGCCCCACCCTGCGGGAAGCCCAGGCTTGGCTGGCAGCCGGGCCCTTCCCTTCCAGGAGCCACGGAGCTCCCCCACTCCCACTCTTCTCTGCGGCTGGTGGCGTTTATGAAATCTCCCAGTCCCATAAATCACGCTGAGAGCGCTTTCTGCGCTTTCCAACAGGCAGCAAGCTGCTGAGCAGGGGATTTCCCTGTCGTCTCCCAACAGGAGGCCCTGGAGGCTGTGCCTAGGGCTGCCCACACCCCTTCCACCACCAGGGAGGGGCAGGCTGGGTCCTTGCGGTGCAGCAAGGCCAACTCCTGGGTCTCCTGACCTCAGCCGCCCACCTCCACCTTGTAGGCCCGAGGCCTGTCCAAAACTCTCCCGGGGGACTGAGGGCCCTTCCCTTGCTGCAGAGGGCTGGCACTGGCCAGGGGCTCACTGATGCCTGGGAGCAGAGGGAGTGTGTATGTGTGGGGGGAATGACTGGAGCCGCCACTGGGTTGCATTCCAGCCTTCCCCATTCCCCGGGTCACCTGAACAGGTGACCTACTCCTTGCTCTGCTGTCACCTCATCTATAAAATGGGGTTCTCTAGGCCATGGTGTCTGGCCCAGAGTGGCACCTGGCAGTAAGAGCTCCAGCATTGTTGCTGGTCACTCAGCCAACATTCACTGGGTGGCCTCCCTGTGCCAGACCCAGCTCTGGGCACTGGGGGGCAGATGGGCCCCACCCCCAGGCTCTTGCCCTCTGGAAGCTCCAGTCCAGTAAGCAGAGACAGACAAGCTTCCTAGTGAGTGGGACTCAAGATTCAAAGTGCTCTGTGGCCTGAGGGGGGCCTGAGGGGGGCCTGAGGGGGCCCCCACAGCCCTGGGGGGCAGCCTGCAGCCCACGTGGCCTGGCCTGGCCTGCCTCTGCACCACACTGGGCGGCCCCAGGCTGGGCTCAGAGGACACCTGACCAAGGGCTTCAAATTGGCACTGGGGCCCCAGGGAGCTGGCTGTGGGGAGGTGGACCTTAGGTGGAAGGAGAGTGGGATGAGAAATGAGGCTTTTTTTTAAAGAATTTTAGACTTAATTTTTTTTTTTCTGATTCCAAAAGCTTGCATGCCTGTAAAACTTTTGAAAAGTATAAAGAAGTAGAAAAGTCACCCTTCATTGCACCACTCAGATAGAACCACTGTTAACATTTTGCTGTGTCTTTCAGGGTTTTTTTATGCATTTATATATGTTATATATCTTTAAACAAAAATAGTATCATGCTATATACATTATATTATAAGCTGCTTTTTCTCCCTACTCACAAAGTACGTCATGACATCTGTCCTTGTCAGTGCATTCAAGTCTGCCATAATTTTTCTGCAGGCTGCATAGCATTCTCTGCTGTGGACGTGCATAATGTATTTAATCAATCCCCCACAGGTGGACACTTAGGTTATTTCCATATTTCTTGTGGCCATTGTAGCTGAATCTCTGACCACACCCCCAGCACTTTTGTGGGGCCCAGTTCCTAGAGGTGAGGTTGCTGGCTCAAAGGCTCTGCATGTTTTCGAGGCTCTGCCTTTCAGAAAGGTTGTGTAGGTGGCTGAACCTCCCCATAGCCATGGCAGGAAGGGGGTTAGCTGGGTGGCGGGGGCTTGCCCCAGCCTGGGCCTGGGCTGTATCCCACTAATTCTCTGCTCTTCTCTATCTTCCTCTCTAGGGCCGAACCCATCAGAGCTACCGTATTCCAGTACCCTGTGGGCTGGCCACCCATCCAGGAGCTGCCCCCATCCCTGCGGGCACCCCCACCTGAGGGGTGGCCCCTGCAGCCCAGCGCCCAGTGGGGCTGAGCCCCTCACCCCTGCGTAACCCCACTGGTCAGCTACCTCATCGGTCACAGTGAAGACAAGGCTTGTCCTGAGGAGGTGGTGCCCTGTGGAACCTCAGAAACTGTTGGCCTTGGCTTAGCCTCGCTGAGGCCCAGGGACCCCACCCCACTCCCAGCTCCGCACCAGGCAGCTCCACCCTCAGTCTCCTCTGCCCTCCCTCCTTTAGGGGACGCCTTGAGAAGACATGTGAGAAGCACTCCGTAAACTTCCAGGGATTCATAAATTCTGTCTGCACCCATGGCTCTGGCTGCGCTTCCCCTGACCTCACACTCTCAGTTCCGTCCTCTAGCCCCTGGGCAGGGGCTGGCAGGGTGGGATGATGAGATCCTCTCCAGGCCAATCCCCGCTCATCACCCTTCTCCCTCGGGGGCTGGCAGAAGCCAGGCCTGGCAGAGGAGTGACTCCAGGTCCCAGGAGGGGTGCTCCAGGGCTCCATCTGCCGTCCCAGCGCCGGCAGAATTAGCCCCTCATCCCTGCCAGTCCTGGCACGTGCCCAAGCACGTGGGACAGCATGACTGGGGCAGGAACACGAGCTGGACCTTCAGCCTGGAGGGCACTGACAGGTGGGGGGACCCAGGAGAACAAGCGCTGGGCTTGGGAAGCCTGTCCAAGCTTCCTGGGGGAGGCACGGGGGCCCTCCCACAGCTTTGGACCTGGAGGAGCCGCTGGCTGATGGGTGTATCCCACAGGCCTCTCGGGCCCCAGCTCTGCTTCTGTCCTCAACTGCACTACAGTTGTAGATCCTGTGCTGGGGGTGGGGGGAGATGAAGCCCTCGGGTCAGGGGGCCTCTGGTAGGGGGCCACAGGGCCACCTTGGATGTCCCATTCTCCATGGCCTCCTGCCTTTCCTAAAAGTCCCCATTGAAGAGGAAGCTGGGGCCCAATCTCGGGGCTCCGCATCTGTGAAGTGGCTGCCTCTGGCCCCAGCCCGTGCGAGGAGGAGGAAGGCTGAGCTCGGGTCTAAGGAGGGTCAGAGGAAGGGCCCAGCGGGAGGCCACGAGACCCTGGCCTCACGCCCCCCTTCAGGAGGAGGTTTCCTGCCCCCACCTCCCCCACCGTGCCCATGGCCCTGGGAAAACCTCAGGGATTGGGGGCGGGGTTGGCTGTGTGGCCCCAGGCAGGGTCCCCTTCCCACCCTAGGAACCACTGTGGTGACTGGGCCCTGGGGGCTCCTGTACAAATCCCTCCATTTCCCAGGAGCTCTGGACAGCAGGAAGAATTAGAGCTACCTACAGGCCAGGCAGGGGTATGGGCAGGGGCGGGGTGCAGGCAGGGCTGGGGCTGGGGGCTGTCCTCAGAGCCGCCCTCCACAGCCAGGCCACAGCCCCACGCAAGGCCCATGGGCAGGTGGTCACCAGGTGTCCGGGCCCCGAGAGTCCACACTGATGGAAGCCCAGGGAGCGGCTGGGGATAAAGGGGCTGCAGGCAGTGGGGGGTGTGGGCCGGGCCTGTGCACCCCCGTATGTGCCAGACGGGCACCCCCAGGTGGTGCCTATTTCATGCCGCTGCGCAGCACCTGGTTGGCCGCGATGAGCATGACGCTGATGATGAAGGCGATGGCGAAGGCGCAGATGAGACTCTTGCGCACGCACGTCTGGCGGATCTGCTGGTTGGAGCAGGCTGTGGCCGCCGGGCAGCATCAGGGAGCGGGAAAGACAGAGGGGACAGCAAACCGATATACTCGAGAGCCAACTGTGCTCAGCACGGACCCAAGGAGGGACTCTTCCCATGGGGTGCACGCGGACCTCAAGGCTCAGGACAGGCAAAGCCCCCGGTTCCTTCCCCACTCAGGCAGTTGAGCTGCCCCCACCCTGTCTACCACTGTGGGGCCCCAAGGGCTGGTCACTCACTCTCCACATCCACGGGACATTCCTCGGCCGTGCCCAGGTGGCTCTCCTCCTCCGTCATGATGATGTTCTCGATGTCCTTCATGGACAGGTGCTCGCAGAAGGTGTCATAGAGCAGCCGCTTCAGCTCGTCCACTGTGAGCTTCTGCATGTCGCACTTGGGTGGAGGGAGACACAGTGCTCTCGCCAGAGCAACAGCTCCAGACACCCCCCCCGCCCCCAGACCCCCAAAACCATACAACCCCAGATCCTGGAGGTCTGGAACCTACTTGTTCCATTCCCCTTGAGAATCCTTGGTCAACACAGCCTCCACCAGGGAGCATTTTGGCCCTCTGGGAGACGAGATGTCCAGTGGACAGAAGCCGGAAGTGGTCAACTCTCCTTACGGCGTGGGCCCAGCCATTTGCTGGCCCAGTACAGCCCTCTACAGTGCGCAGCCCTGGATCTAAGCCAGCCAGGGCATACCTTCCAGAAGACGGTGTCAAAGTCGGTGCCGTGGAACTTCTCTGGGATCCCAGAGGTGGAGAGCTTAGGTCCCAGGAGGGTCACAAACTCCTCAAAGTCCACTTGGCCATCACCTAGAGTGGGCACAGGGTGGTTGGCAGGTCAGGCCGCATCCAGGCGTGGGCAGACAGCCCGGGGTCTCAAGTTGCTGGGATGGAGTCCTGGCCACCCCGGGCCCACATGAGACCTCGGGCAGCTCCCTTCCTTCTCTGAGCCTTGAGTCAACATTTCCAGATCAACTAACACATGTCAGTTGCTGGGCTGACCCTGAAGACACCAAGTGGGATGAGGCCCCACTTGGGAGGGAAGAGGTGGAGCCACAGGTGGGCCCTGAAAGGGGCTGACACATTTCACCCAGAACCCTCCGGGGCTTCCCAGCACCTTACTGCTGTCCTGGGGTGGGTGTGGGGCCTGAAGTCTCCCCATGACACAGACAGGAAATGATTCTCAGGTGGCAAGACAACCTGACCCAGGTGGGGAAAAGGAACTTAATGAAATGCCAGGTGGCAAATACAACTAATGATTTTTTTTTTTTTTTTTCATTTGGAGTAGTAGGAATTGGGGTATTACTGTTTTCTTTCTACTTTCCTGTACTTTTTAAGTTTCTCAGGATAGAGCGCGACAGGAGAAGCACATTCGACCCCTGGGTGTGGCTGGGGCAGAAAGTGGGCCAGTGCTGGCTGAGACGCACACTGTGGGCTCTGGGGTGGCTCAGAGCAGGGATAGCAAGAGGCCCAGGGTGGACACAGCCAGCAGGAGACGCTGATGCCCAGAGGCTCAGGTCCCAGGTGTCAGGTGAGGAAACTGAGGCAGGGGCGGTGCTGGCCTGGCTCACCATCCATGTCCAGCCGCTGGATGATGACCTCCAGCTCCACCTCGTTGGGCATGTAGCCCAGGGAGCGCATGGCCGTGCCCAGCTCCTGCTTGGAGATGAAACCATTGCCGTCGCGGTCAAACACCTTGAAGGCCTCGCGGATCTCTGTGGGGGGAGCAGAGCAGGCTGGGACCTCACGCTGGTCCCCAACACCCCTTTCCCGGACCCCCAGGATCCCCGAGCCCACTGCCTGAGCATGGCACTGAGAATCTATCCAGCCCCGAGCCTGCTGATCTGACAAAGGATGACTGTGGGCAGCCCTGGAGTCCAGCCTCGGTGCCTCATTCCAGAACCTCCCATGTGCCCTGGCCTGCGGCAGTGACAAGCCTGCCCCTGCTCACAGCGCCCCCGTGTGGCGGGCACCATGAGTGCCGCTGGGCATGGGGGACTTGGAGCTTGCCGGGCTCTAGCCACCAGGGTCGCCTCCATGAGCTGCCTGCGGGAGGGCAGCTCCCCGCCAATGCTCCCCCCCATCCCCATCCCACTGCACTTCCTCAGGTCATTAGCACCGGTCAATGCTCATTAATGGCGGCCACGTGAGGCAGCGGCCGCTTCAGGCTAATGGGCTGACAGCCTGGCAGAGACTGCCTCCCGGAGCCCAAGGTTTTGGGGAACCCGGAGGCAGCTGGTGGGATCCCAACAGGCTCAGGCTGACTCAGAAGTGGGGAGTCGCTCCCTGTTGTACAGAGGGGGAAACTGAGGCGACTCAGGTGAGGAACAGTGTAATGGGCTGGGAGCCTGGGCGGAACAAGCAACCTAATGTCCACCTCGGTCTTACCCACAGCAAAATGGGCGGCACTGACATGGGGGTGACAAGGCTTTTATTTACCAAGGGTGCAGGGAATTGTGGGGAATGCCTAACCTCTCACCTCTGACCTTAATGATTACTCAGCCCCAGCAAGGTCCTGAAAAGCATTTTCCTTCCCAGGGGTGCCACCGCACCCTCCCCAGCAGAGAGTGGTGCCCGCAGGGGGCCTGGCTGAGGCCTCCACTCAGAGCCTCTGGAATTGCCCTGCTGCCCAAATCCCAATTCTCCCACAGCCCCTCTGCTCCTGCCCTTGTTCATTTGCCAGCCTCCTGGCCTTTGTCTGTTTTCCTTGGTGGGATTTCAGCAGACAGGGGCAAACACACCCGTGCGTTTGGAAGTACACACAAATGCAATGCCCCATGCTGCAGATGGGGAGACTGAGGCCCAGAGAGATTGGGTGGCTGGCCCAGGGTCACTGTGGGGTCAGAACTGTCCCTGGTGGGGAGGGGAGTTACGCTGGCCTTGGGGGTCCGTGGACTGCTGAAACTGCTTGCTGGATCCTGTGCATCAGGGTCATTTCCTGATCTCAGGGGGTGAGGTAGTCCAGCCCATCCCACTGGCCCCCCACAGACCAGGGGCCAAGGCCCAGAGAGGGTGGCTGCATGCCCCAGGCCACACAGGGAGGAGGCCATGGCCCCTCATCAGGCTCTTGCCACCTGGTGTCCACATCCAGGGCCTGGAGGTCAGCATAAGTGACGTGCAGGCCAAGACAGAGTGCTGCATGGGAGCTGCCTGGGTCCCCCAGACCCGCTGACTCTGAATCTTACCCCCACCCCATTCCCATCTCAGGTGAGGCCTGAGAATCTGGTTTCCTATGCATTAGCCTCAGGACCAGGGATGAGGCTGGGCTGGGAGACCTGAGCCAGTCAGGGGTTTCTGCAAACTCTGCGCTCTGGGAACTCTGGGAACTCCAAGCAAACTCTCATCCAGAGAGTCCTGACCCTCCAAAGAGGTAGTGAGCTCACCATCGCCAGAGGTGTGTGAGCAAGAGGCCTGGCACCATTGAGTCAGCTGAGGGGATCCAGTCACCTGGGAGTCTCTGGGTACAAATAGAGGCACTGGCCTTGCAGCCTTTGTGTCCCCTACACGTGGCTAGTGCTACTGCCCCTCCTACCCCCAGCCACATGCCCTGACCATGGCCTGGACCAGCCAGATTTGCTTTTCCCACTTTGAGTGCCCTGAACCCTGTCCTCACACTGGCTACATTGGGGTCAACTCGGAGTTGACCACCACTCTCTGTGAGCCCATCACTCAGAGCCCATTTACTCTTTTTTTTTTTTTTTTTTTTCGATGTACTGGGGCTGGGGATTGAACCCCAGACCTCATATGTAGGAAGCCGGTGCTTAACCACTGAGCCACATCGGCTCAGTGGTTTTTTTTCCCGTTTGTTTTTTGCTTGTTTTTGTTTATTTGTTTTTAGCAGGCACCGGGAACCAAACCCGAGACTTCCCATGTGGGAAGCAGGCGCTCAACCACTTGAGCCACATCTGCTCCCCACCATTTACTCTTATTATTATTATTTTTTTAAAGATTTATTTATTTTTTATTTATTTATCCCCCCCCCCTTGCTGCTTGTGCTGCTGTGTCCATTCGCTGCGTGTCTTCTCCGTGTCTGCTTATCTCCCCCTTGCTGTGAGGTCCTGCCGCATCAGCCCACGGCGCCGCGCGAGCCGGCCTGCCCTCACAAGGAGGCGCCGGGAAGCGAACCCGGGGCCTCTCATATGGTAAACGGGTGCTCTATCCATTGCGCCACACCCGCTTCCTGCCATGAGGTTGCTGCATCAGCCCACCGCACCGCTCAGGCCTGCGTGTGCCCTCACAAGGAGGCCTCGGGAAGCGAACCCGGGCCTCCCATATGGTAAACAGGGGCTCTATCCACTGAGCCACACCCGCTTCCCCCATTTACTCTTAG
>JAQZBX010014746.1:0-38290 GCA_029593785.1 Cabassous unicinctus
GCATTGCCATGCAACAGAAAAGACAAGGAACCCCAGTGATCACTGGTAGCCAGCCCCTGAATGTCACATTATTCAGGAAGAAAGCACCACTCAATTTTGTACTTCTCCTAGCTTCAAAACCATGAGTCAACAAATTCCTGTTGTTAAGCCAACCCACTGTATGGCATCTGTTTCAGCAGCCAGGAAACTAAAACAGTTTTATAGATGATAAATAGATGATAGATAGATATAGGGAGGGAGAGAGAGAGAGATGATAGATAGATAAAAATAGATATTTCTTAAAATCAATACAACAGTATATATTACAAATACTACATAAATATAAAGTATATATAGTTGTATAAATATATTTTAATAAATTATATTCATATAAAAGAGACTAACTCCATTACAGTTTCTAAAAAGTCTTCTTAGAATGTTCTCCCTAGAAAAAACGTTTCCTTCAGACCTACTTTTCTTAAAAAAGACACACAATTTTTAATTAAAAACTCTATAATAATTTTTTCATATATTATACTGAACCTATAACTGTAAAACCATATTAGGAAAATACTGTTTATTAACAAAATCAAAGTTGGGTAAGTTATTTACTTCTCTAATTGGTGGATTGAATTGTGAACCCCAGTTGGGACATGTTCATTTCCTTGTTCTGTCTTCTAGTGGATGTGAACCCACAGTAAAAAGCACCTCTTCAAGATCCTACTTCAGTGAAGGTATGGCCCAACTGGGTTTTAATCTGGATTACTGGAGTCCTTTATAAGCAGAGTGAAAGTCAGATTGGGAGAGAAGCCACCAGAGACTAGAGAAAAAAGATGCAACATGTACACTGCCATTAGACTGCAAAGGCAAGGATTTCCAAGGTTCCCCAGAAGCCAGCCCCAGAGTATCACCACCTTTGAGGAGAAAGCATTCTCTTTCTGATGCCTCAATTTTAGACTTCTCCTAGTCTCAAAATTATAAGCCAATAAATTCCCATTGTTTAAGCCAATCCATTACATGGTATTTATTTTAGCAGCTAGGAAACTAAAAGAGCCTCCATACCTTATATAGCAGTTAAAAAGAATAAAGTATATCTACATGTACCAGGATGGAAAGATGTCCAAAAAATAGTTATGAGAAAAAGAAAGTAAATTCCAAAAAGAATGCGTTAAAATACGGCTGTATTTTTTGTAGTACTTCCCCCCAAATTGTATGTATTTGATTGCATATGTATAGAAAAAGATCTGTGAAACCTTATATCAAGTCATTAACTTTGGCTGTTTGCGGGAGGAAGCATTACAGGAAACTTTTGTTTTCCGTGTTTAGATTGTTATAATATATTGTTTGAATTATTTGCATGTATATACTTCTACATAATAAACATTTAAAGAGAAAAAGCAGCCTCCATAAGGAAAAAGAAATAATTCCACTTATTTCGTGGTATATAAAAGGGGCCAGAAGTTTACCAACAGAAAGATTTGTTGTGAACTGTATTTATCTTAAAACCCAAACAAACTTGTCATAAACAGTTTCTTTCAGTTATTTTCATGATAAATTCAATTTAGAAATAAATATGTCCCTAACTTAAAAAAATTAACCCATAACAAAATCTTATATGTTAACAAAAAGCTTCTTATATCTACAATGTTAAAACATTGGTATCTCTTTACCTGCAATCTACATTAATCTGACTGACTCAAAAATTCTTGTCAACCATCTTTTTTAATGGGCATGGGATTTCACAGTTTCTTCCTCTTTTGAGAAGCTGTTAAATCCAAATTCTTCCTGAAGAAAGAGAACTGTGATTGCAAATCTCATTATCTTCTCAGAAAATCAGTGCTAATATTGACAATAAGATTTAAAGGTAATCTATATTAAAAATAGGTTAAATAATTACTTTCTGTTAAAAAATTATAACTGCATCTGCTTGTTTAAATAATGATATGATTAACTTTATACACTTGTCTAGATTTTGTCTAACTATTCCAGTTTAAACATCAAATAAAATAACAAATATTTACATCAAATCAAATCTTTAATGGCCATGAACCAACAATCATGTTCAAGAAACTCTGAACATTCTTTTGAGTTTAACATATGAAAGTTTATATCTGACAAAATTCTAAAATGTTTCCAGACCCCTCTGCAGTCCTCTATCAGTGATCATGAGCCATAAACTTTGCAAAATCAATTTGAAGACCCATCATAATTCCCAAGGCATCTACCCAACTGTTGCCAGTTCATTAAGACCAAGTTTCACACACTTTGTTGCTGAAATATTCATACACAAGAGAAACCTTCTTCCAATTGTCAAATGGCCATAATATGGCCTCCAAACTCCTTGAGAATGCCATATGCCTCTACCCAATATTGTACATTAGTAAGATGAACCCCACCCATCTCTTCTTGGGAAGCTAAGATGAGGAAAGGAATGCATGACCTTTCTTTCTAGATAAAACAAGCTTTGAGGACAAATTATAATTACAACTCAGTGAATATTTATAAATGATGTATTTACAACTGATATAAATGATGTAAAACAGTTGTAAAATACAAACCAAATTTAACTCCTCACTATGAGATAGACTAGAAACATTCTCCCAGTTCTAATTTTCTTCTAATGAACTAAAATGTATCTAGTTAAAATATTTTTTTTTTTAAACTCTGGAGATCTAATTATCTTAAGATGTTACATTTTCCTGTAATGTCAAACCCAAGGGACAATAAAATCAAAACTAAATCAGTATTTTCAAAACAATGTCCAATGGTAACTCTGTCATATATTAATATTCTTAAAAATTTTAATGTTATTGTTTCTTGTTAAAAAAAATTCTAAAATATGTTTTAGACAAGTGGTGATATTCAAAGTGTTAACATCATAGTGTGAGTACTAACCAATGAATAGTTATTTTTAGGAATTGGGAACCCTCTTTCACACACTATGGCTCCCCCTATTATTAGATCTTAAATAACTCCAATTTTACTAAAGAATATTGGTAGGAAAATAAAATCTTCTAAATTTCATCTCCTATAATTTAACTTATGGTAATCAGATGTAACCTTTATCTAATGACAACTTCTTTCTGTGTTATCCTGATAATAACTGGTGCCAACAAAATGGCATTCAGGCTACTTCTATCCACATATCCCTATAACATCTGGAACTACAAAAATCCCTGCTATTGCCTACCTAGTCCTACTCAAGGACTGCATTGACTCAGTAGTAATTGGACATAAAATGACCTTTCTTAGAGTTGAAAGGTTATTATGCTGTGGAATGCGATGCTGAATGTGTTGTCTGGTTTAACACTATGTTCTATAAAGGTTGTTAATTCGTTTGAACAAAGAGAGCAAACCACGCATTATCATAAGAAAATTACATGGTCTTAAGAGTATGAGAATTCATATAAAGGGATAAGAGGTGAATAACGGGGGGTAAAAAAAGCATCCAATTCCTTTCAAAGTCTATTTAAGCATTGATAAATTTTATTGCAAATAGCATGAGTGCCTTCCAGATACAAATTGAAAGCCTGGAAAAAGTAACCACTTAAAAGCAAATAGATTTTGATTATAAACTAGCTGCTTAAGAAAGATAGTCTGCTTTAATAAATTAAAATACTCATATCTTCATTTCTCAGGAAAAGTGCTTTTAAATCAGCATATACAAATCATACACAAATGGTTCTTAAGGTTAAAGCTGTCCATTCTAGACCTGGCCCAGAGATCCACATATAGGTGTCAGAAAGACAAATTCTTAAGTCACTAATAATTTTTCTCGTGCTGGTTGTATTAGTCAGGGTTCTCTCGGGAAACAGAATCAACAGGAGATATCTGAAAAATTTAAAAAAAAAAAATTTTTTTTTTAATTAAAAAAAACAAAACAAACAAACAAACAAACAAAAAACAGGAGATATCTGGCAATAATATGAGATTTTATAAGAGTCTGTCATGTGACCGTGGGGATGCACAAATCCATGTTCCACAGGTGGGCTGCAAACCAGGGGCTCCGATGAAAGTCCAATGAAGGTCCTTGATGAGTTTCCGGGAGACATGGAGACATTGGCTGTCCAAAGACAGAGCTGGGAAATTCTCTCTGAATGCTGAAATCACTTCCGCTTTTAAGGCATTCAACTGATTGCATAGAAGCATCACTCATTGCTGATGGAAATCTCCCTGGTTGATGCAGATGTAATCAGCCATCCATGCAATAAACTCACTGGTGACCAAAGTCCATAAATGTTCATGTATTACAATTAGCCCAGTGCTTGCTTAACCAAACAATTGGACACAATTACCTGGACGAGTTGTCACATAAGCTTAACCATCACACTGGTCTTAATGCTGTATTTTCTCATTATAATTGTAAAGTGTTATCTTATAAATGCTCTGAAGACAAGAAAAACAAATCCAGATATACCAAGAAGATTTCCAAATGTAGATTTAAGTGTCAATGGGATAATTAATTTTTATAACTATATAAACTATTAATGGCTATAAATGAACAATTATTGATTTTACAGCACTTAAGGCTTAGTGTAGTGTCTAATGAGCACTATAAAGTGTTCTTTGCCCATTCTAGTAGAAAAGCCATATTTCCAGGATTTTTGATGTATGATTAGATATGAGAGGTAAAGGAAAGAAGAAGAAAATGCAAAGAATACTTAAAATAAATAAAATTTCCATCATAGACAGACAGTCTAGAACTATGAACAAGTTTGGGAGTAAGGAATATGAATTCATCTTTAGAGATAATGAGTTTCAGGTGTCATTGGTGCATCTAAGTACAGGTGTCCAGATGACATTAGACATTCATTCCTGAAACTTGATGGATAATTCTCAGCTGGAAATATATATTCTGAGGAGTCTTTAATTACGGGGAAGTCAAAACTAGGAAAGTAGGTAACATAATGTAAATATAATAGGGAAAAAAGCTGAAAAAATACTTTTAAGGTAAACTAACATTTTAGGGACTCCTGGGGTAAACAAACATTTTAGGAACTAGACAAAAGATGAAAAATAGCTTTTGGTTCCCAAGTTACTCAGAACATATGATAAATTTGTAATATTCTTTCTTGCGAAAGGATGAGTAACTTATTAGACATTAGAGGTGACATTACAAATAATCTCAAGGTTCAGTTGGATATATTGATTGATCAAAATATAGTATAATGGTTCTCAAAGAGGGATGTTCCTTCTCCAACACTGAGAAATGTGTGAGAGTGTTTTTAATTGTTACAGCCTAGGGGAGTACAACTTGCATCAGTGAGCAAGACCCAAGGATACTAAGAATGTGCTGGAGAACCCCACACAATGAGCACTTTGCCCTCCCAAATTTCCAATTCCATGTTTAAGAAGACTCTTACTGAGAGTCATCTTTAATGAAAAGCAAAGTATTGTTTCTTTTTTATCTCTCTCTATCAGGAGAAAACTAAAGGAAGTTAAATATTTATACTGAGACTTAAAACTTAGTTTTATGATTTCCAGTGATAATGTTTCTTTTAGCAGGTGGAACTACCCCTGAGAGCATAAGTGTGTCAGATACCAACCTTTTGCTCTTGTTTAGAGTCCCTCAGTGCTGTCAGCCACTCAGACAACCATGCCCTCGCAGGGTATTAGACATCCCTTGCTTAAGAGTGCTGATCTCCCTTTCTTTGCCAGCCAAATGTCACATTTCTGAAACTCATACCCTGGATATATTCCTGACATGAATGAACCATCACCCTCCAGGACATGGACTACCCTTCTCCAATACCCCTAGCAGGTTAGGAATTTGGCCACAAGAGCAACACGATGATACAAACCATAGGTATAGAGGCATTAATTCCATTTCGGGTAACTTTTGACCATTGGGAAAGAAACGAAAAGAAGTACTCAGGCAGATAAATCTGACCACCTTTGTTATCCCCTGCACTACCCCAAAGTGTGCTTTCTATAAGCAACTAGTTCACAAAAGTTCCCTCAAAGTCTCTTTGGAGGTCATTATATGCAGTGCCCAACACAGCAAGGAATTGCTTTGTATTACTTCACATCTTTTCTTGCCTCTATTCTTTATTTTATTATCTTTGCTTCTTTGGGATCAAGTTTCATTAATAAAGTATCAGTGCTTTATCTCTGTCTCAGGCACTACTTTCTAAATAACATGGGCTAAAAGAATGAGCCACTATCATCTATCTTTACTAAGTTTTACCGCTGTTCTGCTATGTTTTTGCATCATACTGTGGTCTCTCCTTTTTCTTTCATATTCACACATATATACACAACATAAAACATACATATGCATATATGCAAGCTATTCATTTCTTCATATATATATATGCATTTATAATGAGATGGAGAAATTTTGTTTCCTGTGTAAATAGATAGCTCCTCTTAAAGGGATATAAGTATAGGGAATCATACCCAAGTAAATACATTATGTAAGCTCTGGCTTTAAGAGCAGAGAACCATCTAATACCAAAACTTGAGGGGAAGTGACAAAATACTATGCACAGTAGAGTGAAGGTCGTTTTAGATAGAGGAAAGAACATAGGGAAAGTAGAAAAAGTTGTTAAGAAAGAAACAGGGATTTGTTAGATGGCAGAAGGGTGTGCAATGAATGGTACAATCCTCTGTGGCTTTGAGTTGTCTATGAACAATTCTAAATGGTTGATATGACTGAATTAGCTGTTGAGTCAGGAGAAAGTGCTGAGTTATATGTTTGAATAAATATTGAGCCAAACATAAATAAAATATGTGGATTAAAAATAAACAAGATGGTCATCAGATGATATTTGGTGGTAGAGATGTGATTTGTCTAAGAAAGCTAAGGAGCAATCCTAAACAGCATCTCAGATTATCTCACTAGCTGGAATTCACACAAGTGTACTTCTTCAGTATGCCTGCTAAATCAAGGAGTTATGTGCAGGAAAGTAAAGATTAATATTTCTCAGGACACGGTGATCTTAGAATTATCATTGAATGTTGGGAACAGGTATGAAATCTCCTCTGAGACTCATATTTTAGCCTGTGCAAGACATTTGCTTTGGGATGCCTTTTACTTCACAAAATTTACTCTGGAGACAGTCTATGTGTAATTGGCAAATTAACCTCTCTGTACTTCAATTTCTTCATCTATAAAATGGAGATAGTAATACCCCTTATTTCATAGGATTGTAATGAGGTTTAAAAACCTGCTATTTCTCCTGGGCTTCATTCTTGAAACTATGGCAAGAACATCAGAAAGACAGAAGGAAGAGATAGAGGGATGTGAAGGAGGGAGCTGGGGTAAAGGGAAGAAAGAAGAAAGGAAAAAAGGAAGGAAATGGGGAAGGAGACTGGTAAATGGAAGTAAATGTACTAGAGGTCTTGAAAACTTATTTATTTTCCTTTCTGGTTATGTCCCATGATTTCTAGTTTATCTGACCAATAATTACTATATTTGTGAATCAATTTGGGCTGTATTTCCATAATTTCCAACTTATCAAAATTATGTTATATAAAAGAAAAGGAAGATATGAGGACATTTTGTTGTAAGGGAGGGAATTTTCTCGAAATGAATGCCATTTGCTTAACTTTGTTGAAAATCTTGGTGGTAATGACCACCCCACAGATATTTAGGGCAACAGCAGAAAAGAGAGTCTGTGTTCTGACACACAGCATTGTTTCACTCTGAAATTATTTCTAAAATGTTTATTTTGGGCTGAATTTCAAACCTTTTTTTATTTGTATTATAAGAAGGTCTTCCTAGTGTAAACTCCTCAGTTTATTTCCCTCATTATGATAGGTAAGAAGTTTACAGATCAGTGACATTATACCTATGAAGACATTGTTAGACATCTGATTTACTTTCCTGGGAGTGCTCACAAAACCTGATTTACTTTCCTGGGAGTGTTCACAAAACCACAAAACCTCTTAGGAGGTCAGAGCCCACATGTTCACCCTCTGACAAAAGATTATTTTACAGAAAATCTCAAAGCACAGAGAGATAGCTAAAATTAGCAATATTACTCTTAATGGTAACCTATATTTTGGTACACTCAATATGATCCAAATCTAAGTTAAAGAGTTAATAGTCATTAACTCATTTAGTGCTCAGAATAATCTGTGAGTTAATCTAATTTTAATTCCCATTTATAGTTGGGATGCATGTCTAGGGAGAATAGGGGATGTTATAGTTTCCCACCTGCTAAACAAATACCATAAAATGGGTCGGTTTAAACAATAAGAATTTATTTTCTCATGGTTTCAGAGGCTAGAATGCTTGCTTCCTCCTGAGGTCAGTATCTTCAGGTAGGCTAGCAATCGTTGGGGTTCTTTGGCTTTTCCATCACATGGCAATGCACATGGCAGCATCTTCTCCATTCTTTTCTGGGTTTCATTGACTTTCAGCGGCCTCCCATGGCTTTTGCTTCCATATCCAATTTCCTTTGCTTATAAGGACTTCAGTCATATTGGATTAAGTCCTACCCTCATTCAGTTTAGGCAACCTTAGCTAATAGCATCTTCAAAGATCCTATTTACAAATGGGTTCACACCAACAAGACCAAGGGTTGAGACCTGAACCTTTTTGTGGAGGACATGATTCCACTCTCAAGAAGGGATTCCTCTAAGTCACTTCACTAGGCAGTAATAGACTAGAACTCCAGCTGCAACATATCTGCTTGTTAAACCCCAGGCTTTTAAACACCAAGCTGGGCTGTTAAAGAATTTTGCCCAGTTTATGAAGAAAGAGTAACTACGTTTCACCCATTTGGTGTTTTTTTACTTACACATGTCTCCAGGGAAATGCTGAATTAGAAGACTTAGCCATGTATTTTGGAATAATATATCAACATATGGAAGAATTATTTGAATGAAGATATGTCATATGTAAAACATATACACAATCTACTTATGATAATCTATAGAAATTAAATAGAACAGCTATGGTAGAAGTTATCTTTCTTTTTCATTACATTTTCTCAACATACAAGATAAAAATATTTCAAAACTTAATTTTAGAAATTGATGCAGTAAATGAATAAAAGAAAATCTTTTGTAAAGCAGCATTTTTTATGTAGTGAATGGAATATTAAACATTTAAAAATGGCTGTTTTGAATGTGAATCTCTTTAGTTCTCCTCAATACTGTAAATGCTGTGCATATGCTGTAGTGGGGTATTTCTTTGTCAAGAAAATAGAAATGCACATCCTTTGTGAACAGCTTTTTCAGTGTGGTGATTAGGAAGCTTCTTTTATGGTATTGGTAATGACCCAGAACTGATTATGACCTTGAAGGAGCTAGCATTTTCAGCAGTCTGCAACTTTGTACGAAATTGAAGTTGAAGATTTTTTTTTTTTGTCTTCATAAGGTCTTATTTGATACTATAAAAGACATACAGTACAACTGCATTGTTTCCTCTGCCAATTTATTTAGTTAAACTGCAAACTCCCTGCATGACTGGAGAGGGTAAAAGGGCCAGAGGTTAGTATTTTCAGTTTGCTCATCATGTCTACTGAAATGAGTATTATTATCATATTACTTTTTTTTTAAATCACAGTGCAAATAGAAAAGAGGCACAATTACATGCACTTCATTTAAAATATCGCTCTGATGAGTTATGCTTGGTCATATTCACTGGAGAAAGCTCAAGCTGTAAGAACTCTCTAAATGACAGAGTCGATTTAGTTCTTGTATCAAATGATGCTTCCTCTTGCTTTGATTCACATTTAAATTTGCACATGCAGCAGTGTTTTCTCTTTTCCTAATCTGTAGTTTTGAAAAAGTGTACGTATTTAATAAATTTCACTGCTAGGGCAAATCTCTAAACATTCAGCACATTTCCAAACACCAAGTAAAGAATCTTGTCAGCAACAATTCAAATATCTAGTATCAACATATTGCAAGCAAGTGTGGTAGACATAAGCAATGCTCATGTGTAAAGTTTACAACCCCTTCCTCAAAAGACTCACATCTTGGTTATCCACATAAAAGAGGAAGGTCATTAAGAATGAAAGTGGAGATATGATAAGTATCAAATGATTGTCATATTCCATCAATGCAAAAAGAATTTGCAGAAGGAAGAGATCATGGTTGAATATAGTATTGAGTCTGTATTGAGGTAGTGGATATGAACATGGAATTTAAGGAAGGAAAAGGACATCTCAGAGGTAAGAGTATTGCAGCCAGAGAGAATAATCAGGAAAATATGGGAGGCAGGAAAATGCCTATATGTGTGGACAAAGTAAGGACACTTGTGTAAGTGCTGGGCTATTACCTAATGTTGTGGGAAGGCTTGAATTTTTGTCAAAAGAGTGTAGATTCAGAAAGGTTCTGTTTTAAGTTGTTTTTCTATAAAAGAAAATAGCATGCTAATACATTGATCATAAATATCATAAGCAAAATGACTTGGTGTGTGCAAATGCAACTCTGTTTTAATACTTGCCTTAACATTAATATTTATTCTAGTGTCTTCCTATACATTTGCTTTTACCTTTGCTTGAAATTCATATTGAATTCTTCTAATCTTCTTTCATGCCCAAATTATTTCTCACAAATTGCTAAATCTACCTGAATTATTCATTATTTTTCTGGAAGTCATGCCCAAGCATTTATTTATTGAAACAAATATTTTATTATAAATTAATTTCCTTTTATTTCTCCCTTATATAACAAATAGGACAGTAAATTTAGTTTTTTCAAATTATGCAATGAAATCTATCATATAGGTTATTCATTTCAGAATATGAAAGGTCTCTTATAAAGGAGTACTGAATCTGACAGTCTTGAGGGTCTGTGATTTAGATAAACAACACTAAAAATTAAATATATTATTCATAAATATACCTTCATCAAATGCTTTAGCAATAAATGCACATTTGAGAAAATATTTTAAGATAATAAAATCACCATATTTTAAATTTGCAGTATTTTAATCATTTTCCTAAAAGAAATAGCAAAACGGTAGCAGAAGTACCTTTCAGCGAATTTAATATGCTATACTGCTTGAAGTGTCATACCACAATCAAAATGTCCTAAGATAGCAAAGAGACAATTCGTTTCCTCTCACAAATACCTGACAAAAGCACCATGTGTGTAGACAACAGGTGCCATGAGAGAGGGCCATGAGGGCCATGGAAGAGACCATTCATTCCTAATAGCCAGTCCTGTTGCAACATGACTCCTGACCTGACAAATACTCCTTGGAGAGGATTTACAATATAATTGGTCTGCAGTAAATTCTGAAATGAGTGAGAATAGTGTATTCAGTGAATCAAATAAATGGTTAATTATATATACAAATCTGAAAATTCATTTATATTTTATTTTCCTTCCCAGATAATGTCCCATCAAATTGCAAAATAGAACTTATCAGTATTTCTGCAGTGATATAAAATGAAATCTTAAAAAAAAAACAAATGATAAAATTCATAAAGATATATTAATAATAAAATTCCAACAACTTAGAATCTAACTTTAAGTGTAAACCCTCTTCCACTCTCAAATTCCCATGAGACATTAAAGTACAAATATTCAATTTCCTTCTGAAAAAATATCTCAATACATTAAAATTCAAAGAGTTTCAGATTTGTGGGAAAATGATGGAATAAGAACATCCAGGAATTAGTCCTTCCACCAGGACAGCTATTAAACAGGCAGGAACTGTCTGAGCTATTTCAAACTCTAGTGTCCAGTAGATCATTGTAAAGCATTCAGGGATGAACAGAAGGAAAATGCTGGTAAATTTGAGTAAATACCAGTAAACTTTTCCCTCTCCACATGGAGGCTACCATTGCTCATCCCCCATTCTCTAAGCAGGCAGCATGGGGCCCAGCCCCTAGCATAGTTTGCAGGTGCCAAAAACAGATATAAAAATCCTGATCCCAAAATCCAGGAGGGGAAGGTTTCTGATTAGCTACTTTGGAATACTGGAGGTCCAGCTCTGAAGGCAGCCATTGTTCCAACCCACACTGGACAAAGGCAATGGAGGACACTTAAAGATGGCGCATTTTCTCAGAACTGCAGAAGACAGCAGCTCTGAATTTAATGAGCAGGTGCCAAGGCAAGAAAGCACAGCTTTGAGGACTCAAGGAAGTAGCTCTTGGCACCCTTCTCCCAGTCCCTCTTCAGGACATTTTAGAAACTGGCCCTCTCTGTGTTTATGGGTCCTTGGTCTTGTTCCCTCTGGGAAGGGCTGACTTGGGTAACTCCTCTCCTGCATGCCCCCCTCCCAGAATTTGCCCTCCAGACAAAATTGGATTGAAACAACAAAAGTAGTGTAGGGAACAATTGAGGAGGAAGGCCTTCAGCAAAGTCTTACCTGATTTAAGTCCAGCAGTGGAGCACCTCTCTGTATCCAGGGAAGTAGAGAGGGCATTCAAACTCCTGTAAATGAGGGATCTCCTAAGGCAAGAGCAAGCACAAGCCCAGGACAAAACAATGACCAAGAAAAGACAGGGGGGCCATTGACCTTTGCATTCACCTTGGACTGACCTTCCTGACAGTAGGGCTGAACTCTGATGGAAAGCACCAACCAAGTGAAAACCAATTAATTTTTGCTTAGGTGTGCTTAGTTCAGAAGAAATTCAGGAGTATCACTGGAAAGGACTGAGTAAGCCAGGTCCAGAGAAGATGGGGACAAATAGGAATCTCTGATCCATAGATGTTTATCAGCCAGCTCTGCTGTGCAGTATTTTACTATTCTATTCAGTGTGTGAACTAAATATCATCTCTGACTCTAACGTAATACAACTTACCCATTTCCACAATTTAGAGCTTTTCACACTTAATATTCAAACCTGGGTACCAGTTTGTGTGTCAGTTTTGCCTCTTTTCAGAATTACCCTTTTGTGCTAGTCATGGTGGGTTAGAGTAAGCTGTTGGGATAACCTCAAAATCTCAGGAGTTTAGAACAACTTAATCACATTTCATGTCCATCACTGGTCAACAGATTTCCTTCAAGATGGTAGGAAGAACCAGAGACGTTTACTTCCAAAGAATGGAAAGTGTTCTAGGGAATCTTATTCCTCTTCTCAGGAATCTCAGCAGAGAAAAGGGAGAATGATCTTTTCTTTATCAAACAAGCAAGTCTTTGCATTGGCTATAATTGGATATGTCCAAAATGACATGGGTGCCATTGTCATTCTTGGAGCTGGACTCTTGAACTTAGGGTGAATAAGGGTTGTTCCAAAATGGGAAAAATTCAATGTGCTCTCAACACAAAAGAGGGAAAAGCCAAGTAGACAAAGCAACAAATATCCTTTACATCTGCTAACACAGCTACCATAACAAAGAATTTCATATTTTCCTAAATATGTTAAGCACCTTAGATATCCCTAAGACTAAAGCAAATAATTAGCAAAGATTTTTTTGGCTCACTGTCTAGGAGTGTTGACATACTTCAATAGCTACTTCATTCCTTATAGTGTAAGCTCTTTTTGAACAGGGTTTCTTTGGTTTATTTTGTTATGGTTTTTACTGTTGTTTTTGGTATTTTGGTTTTGGATATCTTTTTAAAAATTCTGTCTATCAAATTATCTATCTATCTATCTATCCATCCATCTATCTGTAGCTACCATCTAATGCAAATAGTCTCTGCATTGCGTATTTTAAATATTAGGTGCTGTCAGATAATCAAATCTAAAAGTAGCACTGGATAGATTTCTATTTACCTGCAAAACTTTGCATATTATGTTATTTCAGCTCTCAAGGGGGAAAAAGTGATTCTGATTATAATCACTACTGCCAAATTTCTTTGAGATCTTATGTGACTTTTTATTTTTTGACCAGTCATAGAAAGATTCTATAGTCTCAGGGAAGTTTGCCTTTGCAAAATATAAATGTGGCTGTGGTAAAATGAATGCAGATATTGCAGTTGGAGCGGTGTTTCCTGAAACTCTCAAGGATGAGAGTTTCATCATGAAGAGAGAAGGAAACAAGGAAGTGTATTAGCTTTATCAACAGATTTTCAATATAGATTAGACTAGACCATTTTTGGAAAAAATAAAAGATGCTGAGATGAACGTATATCAATGAGGAGGGAAGACAGTACTTCTGGAAGCTTTGAAAGACTGAATAACAATACTGCTTGGTGTAAACGGTTTTGTACCTTGCAAGCTTTAAGTCTTTGCCACTTTTGGTTGATTAAGAAAATTGGATTTAAAAACTGCTCAGAACCTACAGAAAGGAACTCCATTTGAATTGCCAAAATTGATAGCTTACTCTGGAAATTTTGATAATTAAGAATGGCTGGAATGCTGAGTGCACGGTTCGTCTGTTTTGGAGTTAAGAGAGAAGATGAGTTTGGACTGGGAAAGTATGCGGAGGCTATAAGTAAAAAGCCTTGTATGGGCTTTCAAGAAGTCGTCCTTCTTCTAAGACAATGCAAAGCCACGAAAGTGCTTAAAACAGTGCAGTAAGGTGATTGGATAGTGTGGAAATAAAAACAAAGTGAATACATGCATATACAAACCCTTCCGTGTGTTTAGTTAAATATGGTATATTGAATGCAAGTATTTAATTCTTATGGTAGATTGAAATATCAGCCCCAGGTTTCCTCCCCTTGAACTAGTGCACAGCCTTCTTATGGCCTCATGGCCATGAGTCCTGCTTTGGCCAATGGGATGTTAGCATATGTGGCATGAAAAGTTTTGACCTGATTTCATGGCTGTCTGCCAATATCAAGTCTGAGAAAGACTGTGAGGTTGAAATCATTCAAATGAGTCATTTTACCTGATGCTTACAAGGTCAATACAGTTATACCAGGATTTCAAGAAAAGAAAGAGTTTATTAGCAAGGACCAGTCCAGCGGGGACAAGATAGTAACTTCCTCAAATTAGTCTCCCTGACCTGAAAGTTGTGCTGATTTTTATGTGACTTTATAGGGGCTGGTTTCATATTATGAGGCAGGTGGAGTGAGATTATGTGGGATAGGAGGTGGGTCTTAGCTAAGCATGCGCTGTTTCAAAACATGCTTGATCATATGTTGCATATAAGAAAATGGTGGTGCAATGGTGGCTGTGGGCGTGAATTTTACTATTATAATGAAGCAAAAATAACTTTTAGGTCAAGCTTCTCTTAATTGAGCATGTCCTAGTGGCTAGAACCAGTTTAATCTTATTCTAAAGTGCAAAACAAAAACAGGATCTTCCCAGGTTTGGGGATTAGATCATCCAATAGTCTCATTATTATGCATAAGGTGAGGAAACTTTCCTACTGATATACATAAAGTGGATGGGGTTTTGAAATTAAAGAAATACAAACTTCTACCAAATCAGCAGGAAAGGTTACTTCTGTCAGGGTTTAGTGAGCAGAGCCGACCAACCCTCCAGCTAAGACTGACCCATCCCCTCTGCCCTTCAGATGTGTAAGAAATAGATCTTATATACAGTTGAAATTGTGTGGTTGTAGTGTTTATGCAGCCAAAGTTGACTAACACACCTCTACACTTTACTGATATCTTATTAAAATGATAGTAAAGGAAGAAAAATAAAGGCCTAAACCTGAAATGCAAAAATATCAGAGAAAAAATTTATCAACACAGTTTAGGAAGTGATAAACAGATTAATGAGTAGCCTGAATCTTGTCAGAGCAGAGCAAATGGAAAGCAAAGAACTTTTCAGTGAGAAAGTTAAAAAGAAATATATTTTACATGTTGAGAAGCTAGAAAGGTTTAGCAGGTTGTGATGCAAATTTCTGCTGAAGATGGAGGCAGGAATGAAGCAGAAAAGTAAAAGTTCCATTGAAAGTCTTTTTAAAAAAACAATCTGACTCCTAGATCCTCTGCAACCATTCCAAATAATGCCAGATACTCCTTGCCCACCGACAGAAAATTGAGTAGTTTTAACCAAAAAGCTGGAAATGAGTAGCCATAGGGGTAGAAGAAAAGCAATTAAACAACCAAAAAAGTAGAATTACACCAAAGAGGAGAAAACTGTTTTCAGAAGGAAGGACTGCTCAACGGTGCCTGTGCCATGCAGAGGTCAAATAAAGTAAGGACTGAAAATGCCCTGTGGATTTATTCAAATGTTAGCTCTTAATGGCCTTTAGGTTTTTTAGTGTGATTGAAGTAGACTTCACCATGGGGTAATTTTTTAAGTAAATTAAACTGAAGAAGTGCATACAATGACTGGGAATAGCCCTTTCTTGAAATGTGACAGTAAAGGGAGAGAAGAGATTCTATGGTGCCTGCAGAGAGCTGGACAGAAAATGAAGTGTTTTTATTTACTTATCTGTTTTCCTAAAGGACGGGCATTCAAACATTTGTTAATTTTGGAAAAGGCAAAGAGGGAGAAATTTGTGGTGCAGGAAAGATAGGAGAAAATTATCCATCAGTTTTCCCTAATATGTTTTCCATATTTTGGGGTTTCTTAATATACCTTTACCTTATACAATTCCCTTTGTATTTCTTAAAGACTTTCACAATGCTTTTTTAAATTTTCTTTGATAGAATCCTGTTTTCTTGCATTTTACTGAAAACTAAATTAGATACAAATTTTACCTCACCTTCCTTTAGCTAGTGTTCCAAATGTACTCTTTTGCCTTATGAGTACTCTATTTTATTTTTATATTGCAGAATAATTTTGCAATTTCATTATATGTAGGAGAAGCTGTGGATACTCCACCTGTAGATTTCCAGCCTTATACTCCAGTGCTTGCAGGAAAATTCAAACTGCCAGGAACTGCTTCTCTTTTCCTGAAGGCTTTCCTCAAACTTTAGTGTATGTGAACCATGCTCCTACACACTTTATAATATACCTATTATGGGCAAGTTTCCCAACCCTTTCCCCTTTTCTCACTTCTTCAGTGATGCTTTCTGCACCTCTCAAATAATATCCTTATTTTACGGTTTACTTCTGGGGCAGCTATTCTTTTTTTTAAATTCGTTTTTACTGAATGCTATTGGAGTATTTTAAGAGGACCAATGGATATGGTAAATTCATTTAACAGGTCTGCAGAGAAATGGACTTATGGACACCCTGTGTAATATATCTTTTTGTGTGTACATGTTTGTGTGTGTGTGTGGAGTCACTCGCTTCCAGTGATTTTAGCCATTATCCCGATTAACTTTGTTGGCCTACTCAGTTGTGGTAAAGCCCAGAACTTCTTCCTGAAGTTGCTCCCCATCAAGCAACAACACTGTATTTTCCTTTGTTTCATAGCCACTTTGGGACCTGACAGCCCTTCTGTCATTGTTCCAAGTGGCTACTGACCACAGCAGTAAAAGAATGTTCTCTCCACGTGTCCCATACCTCACATGACCCTTACCTTTGTCACCCCCAAATTGAGTGATGATAATGAATTTCATTTGGTGTATCTTGTGGACATGTATCTTTTTTCCAAGAGGAAGTTATGATTAGTCCAGAGGGTCTTTCTGCAACTTAGTCCTGGGCACATCATGCCTAGCATAAATTCTCTAAATTTCAGAAAAATGGGTGCTTACTTTACCAAGATTCATAGAGCTGGACAGATTTAATTTTCCTTTGTTTATTCTAATTTTGTGAAAATTTCAGTGGGAATTTTGGGTGGGGAGAGTTGGTTCCAGAGCTTGGATTCTGACCAGCAGAAATGGTAGGCATCCAGGAAAAGCAAAAGAAAAGAACATAAGAAAGCACAAATTCAGAAAATCATGACATACCCAGCAAAAATGCTGAGTATACCAAAATTGCCTGTGGTTTAGTGTGCAAAGCTGAGGCCAAATCACTGAAATCCTGGACAGAATGGTACCTAGTAGACTTGAAAGAGCCTTAGAAATTTTAGAGTAGAACGCTGAAACCAAAACATCAGTGTTTAACACATAGAAGATTAGCAGATAAGCTGTTTGAAAATTTGAGTTAATTGGGACAAGTTTTGAGGCTTTTAAAATAGTATATTTGAGATAAAGTATTTTTACAAACTAAATTAATGGCAATCCAAATGAAAATCAAGGGAAGAGTTGGAGGTATCAACCAACCAAAGAATCAACCAACCAAATCTATACCTGAGGGGTGAATTTGAGCCAGTGGGATTAGTCAAATCTTTAACAGATTATAAACCAGAATGATATTATTGTGGGAGTAAGGTGTAAGGTCCCCATGGTAGGGTTTTCTGTGACCTGATGGGGAGTAAATCAGGACTTCTCCAATAGGTAAGCCAATTTTTGGTTGGACTCACTGAGGCAAAGGCAAATCTCTTTCTTAGTATTCAGTAGTCATTTCAGAATGTGAGGTATGACCTAGAGTAGTGTTTAAGAGCACAGACTTTACATCAGAGTATTTTATCCTTTAACTGCATTTTATTAACTGGTCATGTGAAAATTACCTAGCCTTTATAAGCCTCATTCTCATCTTTTGAAAGGAATGAAATAGCCTCGATCATAAATTTATGATGGAAATTAAAGGAAAACAATGCACTTCAAGAACATAGTAAGGTGTGTTGCATCAATTCATGCTAATATTCATGAAGTTGATGATGATGACAATGGTGTTGATGATGATGATGGTAATTTTTATTTCCTCTTCAATTAGATAAAATTTCCCACCTTGATTAAACAACAGAATATTTATTACTCTTTGGACCAACGACAGATAGCACTTTTACTTACCTTTCCGGGTGCCTTTCTTAACTTCATGGGGCTCTCCAAGCATGTAATTAAATAGTACAAAAGACTTTCCCTTATCAATTTGAAAGCTACATTTCTTATTCTCAAGTGATGAAGGAGTTTTACTCCAATTACGTAACCATGTTCCATTGAGCTGACACAGTTTACAAGTACCATGCACTTACAGAATTTAGTTATAATTCCTTAAAAGATAAATTAATATTTATATTTAATCTATATATCTGTCTTTAATTAAGATTAAATAATTTTAAAAACTAGTATTTGTATTGTATTTTAGAAGATCTTTACATGTGTTTAAAATATATTTCTTTAAATAACTTATCAGTAATGGTTAAATAGCCATTTCTCCATTTTACCCCTGGATATCTTTGACTTTGCTGTCATCTTAGAATTTACATCAAAGATTTTCATGAGAGTTATGTTTTTCAGTTCTTTTATAGTTAACAAATTTATGAGGATATAATAGTCCATTATTCTCTGTTGATTTGTTTGAAATTTGCTCTGACTTTAAAAAAGTAGAACTTTGAGTTTATGCACATTAGAGATAGGAATTTTAAGCAGAATATTAATAAGAACTGGTAATTAACAACCCAAATAATTCTTTACTGATTTTTCAAGGAGAGAAAACAGTTTTAGTATTTTTGCCTTCAATGTAAATAAAAGAATAATGTACTCCATCTCAGGTAACAGAGCAAAAACTTTTATTTTAGAAAATTATTTACCTCATCAGAAACTCTTTCCAGAGATTTGCATTCATTGCTTCAGTATCCAAATAATAGCCACTTAGAATTTTGTGACGATATGTAAGAAGGGCATTTTTACTTTAATGCAACTTTATATGCAACAACGGTATATTTGTGACTATTTTCCTCCAAGAAGAGGGCAATTAACTTTGCTCCTTTTAATACAGTATATTTACTAAATATTTTACTTTAAAACACCATCTTACTTTACACTTAATAATATATTTTCCATATATTGTATTATTTAGTGGTAATGCATAAATCCAAATCTGATCAGGAGAATTTTGTCATCATCATCTGTCTAGGAAGAGTGGCAATGTAATGAACTAGAACAAGGTTCATTTCTCTAAACACTTCATCTAATTTATTTAGCTGCATATTTCTTAAACTGATTTGGAGGTAGGCTGATGTATTTCACTTATTTTCTAACTATTGCCTCTGCTTATTTAAGACATAATGTTTTAAATTAGTAACTTGAGGTCATTTCATTGAATGGTCTTCTATACATAGAATATCCAGCAAAGCTTGGCAATTATTTCTAAATTCATTCTTATTGCACTACGGAAATTTTAAGCTAAAGAAAAGCACCTTCTAGTAATTGCATCTAATTTTAAAGCACTCTTTTCAACAGCTTCTATCTATAAATTTGTGTATAGCTACCTCTCATTAAAAGACCCAAAGGATGAAATTTTGAATAAAGGCAGCAATATAATTAAGCTATACTTCAGATTAATGTTTTATTCTGAGAAATTCTTAATAGGACTTACATTTATATCAATTCAAACTGTCCACAATAATAATTGTCTACCTTGTTAAGAATGTGTAAACAGAAAGGTATTACACTTGGCTTCTATTTTTTAGTCTATTAATTAGAAAGTGTTCTCTAAATATAAAACTGTCTCCAAATTAACTTTCTGTTTGCAAAACAATTCTAGGGGTGTCAAACTCTATTACTAATGTTAGAGAATGATGCTCTAAATTAGTCTATAAATAACAAGTGGGAAATAAACATAAAATTTATGATTCTGAGAATCAAAACAAAAATGCACTATTTTAAAATGCATAGAATTTTTTTAAAAAATCTCAATATTTTGAACCAATTTCTAGTCAATTTAAAATGTTTTTACTTCTAATAAGGAAAGTGGAATGCTTTCCCAAAAGGAATGGAATATGATCAGACTTGTTATGTAATTGATTTACTGTAATTTGATTGCCAGAGAAGTGTTCTCCAAATTACCATTAATTTAAAAATAATTATTGATTACCTACTATGTGCAAAGTCAATATCAAGTTTAAAAGCAGAGAAACAATGACAGATTTTGACCTTGGTTTTCTAACATGTAATTCAGAAGTATAAACACATTGGAAATCTTTATCCTACAAAGGGTCAAATTAACCAAATGAACATTCAGCACTATAGCATGATTGAACCTAGAGTTGATTAAACAGAAACTAATAAATTTTGAGAAAAAAAAAAATAACAGAGGCAAACTGGTAAAAAGCAATTTGTGGAATGGCTTAGAATGCATTCCATTGCAAAAAAATAATAGGTGCTGAGGAGATGACATTAAGGCAGGCAAAATTTGGCAAACATTGTACTTCTTACTCCACTTGACATCTTTTCTGACTCTCCATCCACATAGTCCATTCAAGTTTATCCTTATCTTATTTTTGGTAGACATGTGAGAGGCATTTTATTCCTCCATATGTATAAGAATGGGAGCCAAGTGTAGGCTGAGTTATAAGATCAGATATACAAATATATGTTGTGCAACAATCAAAGATTCAGATATAAAGTAAGCAAAATGCAGAGTGGAACCTACTACTAAGGAAGTTTTTATTTATTTATTTAAGTTAACTCACTTCATTCAAATAGACTCATAAATTTATTAAATCTATGTCAGTTCTTTAAATTTTCCCCTCACTGTCACGTTGGTAAACTTATCCAAAGTTAAAATGATGTAATAAACAAATTATTCATTATAATCCAAATTTTAGAACACAGGCTGGCAAATTCCAAAGAGAGGATGTTCTAAAAAGAGCTTAGAGATAGAGATTATTATCAAATCCTGTGGCTCTAGAAGCTATATATTCTTGATCTGTCTTAAATAAAAGTGACAACAAGTAAAGCTTCTTATTTTCTACTCTGCTTTAAAAAATCCCTCAGTGCAATTTTTTTGGGATAGTTTTGGTTGTTGATATCAAGTTAAAATTGATCCTAGATTTTAGTAGTAGTGGATTACTTTATCCAAAAGGGAATAGTGATTTCAAACCCATATATCATTCCTTGAAAAATACTGACTTGAGTTTCTCTTCAGATTACAAACAGTAAAATGAGCTCTTTATTTCCCTTAGGATTCTGTTCTCTACATACATAAATTGTTTTTTTATGTAGGGCTTTGTCAAGGGTAAGGGAAAACTCATTCAGCAGGTAATTTTAACCTTTTAAAAAACTAAGCATGTTAAAGCTCAATGTGACTGTGTAAAGAAAACTGTATTATGATTCATGTATTCCCAGGATGAAAATGTTTTGCAGAATTTATATTAACATGCATATGGCTTGTGGAAAAATATTCAGATATAATGAGATGTAAACTAGTACTAATTTTTAATAACAAGGAAAGTCAAGACCAGACAGAGAAAAATGGCCAATGTAGAGATAATATAAAGTGGTCATTTTCTGCTTTTCTGCATCATCATTTCTTTTCACTTTAGCTCTAGATGTACTTCTGGATTTAATATGAAGCATTATTATTATTTTTAGAGAAAGAAGTCTCATGCAATATAAATCATTAGATAACTTAACATGTATAAAAAGGTAAAACAGACCTGCTCAACTCATAGAGACAAAGCCTTACCTTTAACTCTGCTGATAGAGATTGAAGCAGAAAGGCTTATTAAGGCTTGGTTCTTTATGGTCATTAGTTAACAGAAAATGATTGTACAATATAAATGCACTCAAATCAGGCAAGAAATAAATGCTTTTTATCATCATGGCCATCAACATTATCATTATCATTATCACATTGTATCATGTTTTACTTAGTTAAAATAAATGAATTCAATTTAAGTTCTATGGGGACCTTCATATCCAAGTCTACTCATATTAACCTTTGTACTGCTAATTAGAAGGTTCATTTTTAAAAATTTTTAAATCAAAGTTTGCAGAAAATTTACACAAATCTTAACATTTTGAATCTTATGAAAAGTTACTATTATTTTCACCATTATGTGAGAAAATGAGGTTAAGAACTTGTCAAAATACACACTTGGATTAAGTTAGGGAACCACGATTAAAACCCCAGACAGTTTGGCTCCTGGGTCCATAGTTTTAAATACTATACTCCACTACATGCAGTGCTGCATTTCAAATGATACATTTTTTATGTATGTGTAGACAGTAAAACTATTTGATGAACTATTAAAAATAATAGGAAGATTTAGCATCATGGCTTTCAGCTTCTTGCTTTCAAAGCTTTTGCAACTTTGCTCTCTGTATTCATTCGGTTTATAAAGGACTGAATGAGGTGAGTCACACCTTAACTGAAGTAGCCTCATCAAAAGATCCTACTTATAATGGGTCCACATCCACAGGAATGGATTAAATTTAAGAACACGTTTTTCTGGGGTATATACAGCTTCAAACAACCACAAAAATGAAAGATGTCTATTAGTCAGTAAGGTTTATTTTGAAGTTATAGTAATTAAGAAGGTGTAGTACTGTTTTAAAGAATAACAAATAGAACAATCAAACAGAACTGAAAACTCAGAAACAGACCCATGCTTCTTAGAACTTTTAGATATCACCTGGTGCTGAGACAAATCAATGAAGGAAAGGATGGACTATTTAATAAATGTAGCAGGAAAAATGTTTTTCATATTGCTAAAAATGAAAACAGGGAAGCAGATGTGGCTCAAGTGATTGGGCTCCCAACTACCATATAGGAGGTTCAGTGTTCATTTCCAGGGACCTCCAGGTGAAGGCAAGTTGACCTGCTTGAAGTGCTGGCCCCTGCAGGAGTGCTGGCCCGCATGGAGTGCTGACCCAAGCGGAGAGCTGGTGCAGCAAGATGATGCAACAAAAAGAGACACAGAGGAGATACAATAAGAGACACAGCAGACCAGGGAGATAAGGTGGCACAAGAGATTGAGCACCTCTCTCCCACTCCGGAAGTTCCCAGGATTAGTTTCCAGTGCTGCCTAAAAAGAAGACAAGCAGACACAGGAGAACACACAGTGAATGGACACAGAGAACAGACAGCAAGCCCAAAAACAATGGGAGGGGGGGATAAATAAATAAATAAATAAATAAATAAATAAATAATGGATTTCACAGGTTTAAAAAAATGAAAGTGGATCCCTTTTTCGCTCTATACATAATAATAAATTAATTAAAATTCAAATTTAAAACTTTTAGTAGAAAACAGGTGAATATTTTGAACTTGTGGTTGAGATGGATGTTTTAAATAAATTACATGTAGCACTAATAAAAATATTGATATTTTATAATGAAATTTTAAATTCTATTCATAAAAAGGCCTTAGGTAAAAATGATCAGAGTACTTATTGTTAAAACCCATTTGCAACAAATGACAGAAAAAGAGCATTACAAAGAACATAGGAAGAACTCTTAAAGTCAATAATGAAAAGAGAGAAAATTTCCATTTGGAAAAGGACAGACAGGTCAAATAAATGAATAGATATTTCATAGAAAATAAAATATGGGACCTATAATTATGAAGAAATATCCAAACTTACCAGAAACCAACAAGATGCAAATCAAGACCATAATAAGACACCACTTTTCTGCCTACTTTTTGACAAAAAATAAACAAGTCTAGATGTAACATCTTGAAAAGATTGTGGACCAGTAGTGTAAATGAGTACAATCGTACTGACGATAATAGAAAATAATTCAGCAATCTCTTTAAAGTTCATCATGCACACTACCGATCACCCAGGTGTTCAACCCTAGCTCTGTATGCAGGAGAAACTCTTGCACGTTTATATCAAAAGATATGCACAAGAAATTCATAGTAACTCTTCATAATACCAAAATAAGAACATGAATGTTCATTGACTGGAGAATGGCATAATTGTTATATTTCCTTTACACTTTAGAATAGTATATAACCATGAAAAAGAATGATTTGAAGATACCTGGAAAACCAAAGATTAATCTAAGTACCTTAATACTGAGTGAGAATAGCAATCCCAATAGAGTACAGGCAGCATTCAATACCTTCCAACAGATTCAGCATAGATTTCATAGTAATAACATTTTTCTTTTGCACTCATCTGTTTTCATTTTACATAATATTTAAATACATAATAATAATAACACTCAGAGCTTGTTTGGGAACATACAACTGAGTTGATATATAATTTACCTGGTGCTGGTGAATATGATAGAGAATATAACACTGCAAGGAGAATCCTAATAACTAGTTACTCTGGAATCAGTAGTAGATGGAATGCAAAAGGCATTTAATCCAACAGATTGCTTAGGTGCATTTCACAAACAAGAAACCTAAGACACAGAATTTACATAATTTTACCTGTTCTTTTATTTTATGCCATTTTTAACCTCTTTGTAACCTAATTTTTCTCCTGACTAGTTTCTCTTTTTTAAATTAAGAAGTGCCATTCAATTTTTTTAAAAAGCATAAGTAAAACAAATATAATTTAGTCCCAGCAGAACACTGTGATATGCACTTAATCCCTCCTCTAGAAGAGGATATGATAGCAGATGCACATGAAATAGAATGGCTGTGGAGAGAGTTGCTACAATAGAGCTTTGTGGGTGTGTCCTTAGAATTTAGGTTCAGCTAATCATTTCAGCTAATGATCCCTTTAATACTTGCACGGTATAAAGACTACAAAAAAGGGTAAAGATTCTCTATGTCACTTATACAGCACCTGGAATCCAAAAAACAGAGGGAAATTTTCCATCAAGACCAGACTCTTGGTCAAAACTGCTTATGTTCAGGGTGAGTTGATGGCAGCTCCAGATGCTTCACTTCGAATTGGAGAAGAGAGACAAATTGACAAATCTATACTGTTTGAGTATGCTTTTTATCCACCTTGGGGGAAGAGGGTTCTGCCACTGAGAATTCCTATTCCGAAATTCAGCTGGGGATGCTTTCTCTCCATTTCCAGTTTCCACCTTTAACGTCTGATGAGGCCTTTTCATTTTGTTTAACATCTCCCCCAGGTTGTGGAATGGAATTCCTTAGAAAAGGGTGGGAGTAACTGAAGGCCAGAGAATGGCCCCTAAGTGAGGGTGTGTGACTTCCCAGATAAGGAAGTGGGAGTGGGTGAGGTCTGGGCAATGGTCACTTAACAGGTGTCTCTGATTTCTCTAACAGGCTTTGGGATTCAATCTACACTGAGGTTGTAAAAATTTCCAAGATATAAAAAAAGGTAAGAGAATTACCAAGTTCTAGAGATCAGTAACAATCTCTGGAAATCAGAGAAGTGCTAATGCCAAGAAGAGAGAAAGTGTTAAAAATTTCTAGATACTGGGAGAATGGGAAAGGAACATTGTGAGAAGAATGAGAAGTCCACAATGTTGAATCTAATTTTATTTCCCTCCATCCATTTTGTTTTGGTAACCAGCAATCCAATGATTTCAGTTGCATACAGCAATATTTATTTCTTGCTTATGTGACATTTTAGTGACTGAAGGTCATCTGTGACATCTACAGCTTTGTTTAGTATTTGTTTGCATTCCAGGACCCAGGCTGAAAGGTAAACCTTTATTTGAGATGTGCTGTTGTTTTATCAGAGGTGAAGACTAAATAAGCTTGCAATAATGCTTTTGTGCTTAGACATGGCATGTATTACATTAGCTCCAATTCTTATTCCTCTCTCCTGACACAAAGCCAAGGCCAGCATGATGGAGCCAAGGATATATGCTTCTCCTATGGTGAGGGTGGGGAGACTGAAAATCACGTGGCAAAGGGAGAAGATGTATAATTATTTTTTTACAGAAAAGAAAGTGGGGACAAATTATTGGAACACTATGTTTCCCCATAATTCTATCACATCATATTTTTAAAAGAGTTCTTCCTTCAGGCTAGTCTTTCCTATATTAGGAAAGAATAACTTATGTGATTGATGAGTAATAGACTGACAACCATTGTTAAACATTTTCAACTGGATGGAATTATTGTGTTTCAGCACAATAAGTTTTATTTTCTTATGCTCACTCATTCATGAATGGTGTGAGCCAGAGAGATTCAAAGTGACTCTGCTCTGCAATCCTCACCACTTTTCAGGCCTGAACTTGTGGGGAAGTAAGAGGAAGATAGATTGGATTGAAAGTCAAAGCCATGTTAGCAACAATGTTGAAATTGTACCCCACTTTCCTGCTTACCTCAGTGATATACAGCTACCCCCACCTAACTGAAAAGTGTATAAACGTCTTTATTTCCATCTCTCTGATTCCTATGTCTACAATTGAACTTATTCAGGACTGGAAGGGGTAAGGAGAGATGTGATTCATTATCTACGCATTACTGGTATCCCCACCTATTGGTAGCAAAAAAATTGAGCCTTCAGTGTGCCGAATGAGGCTGCAGAAGTATAATACAGGCATAAGATGTTTCATTGTGCTTCACGAATAATTGCATTCTTTTACAAATTGAAGGTTTATGGCAGCCCTGCATTGAGCAAGCCTATTGGTGCCATTTTTCCAACAGCATGCACTCACTTTGTGTCTCTGTGTCACAATTTGGTAATTCTTGCAATGTTTTTCATTATTATTATATTTTTATGGTGATCTTTGATGTAACTATTGTAATTATTTTGAGGCACCACGAACCATGGCCCTATAATTCAGAGAACTTTATCAATAAATGTTGTATGTGTCTGACTGTTCCATTCACTAGTTGTTCCCAATCTCTCTTTCTCTCCCTCTTCTCAGGGACCCCTATTCCCTGGTGCACAGTGATATTGAAATTAGGCCAAATAATAACCCTACAGTGGACTCTAAATATTCATGTGAAGGTATGTCTCATGCCTCTCACTTTATATAAAAAAACGAGAAATGATTAAACTTAGTGAGGAAAGCATGCCAAAAGACAAGATAAGCCAAAAGCTATGCCTCTTCTGCCAAAGAGTTAGCTAAGTAGTGAATGCATAGGAAAAGTTCCGTAAAAGAAACTAAAAGTGCTAGTCCAGTGAACATACAAATGATAAGAAAGTATATCAGCAATAAAGCTGATATGGAAAAAGTTTGCTGTGTGACTAGAAGATCAAACCAGCCACAATATTCCGTTAGGCCAAAGCCTAAACCAGAAAAAGGCCCTAACTCTCTCCAATGCTATGAAGTCTGAGAAAGCTGAAGAAGCTGCAGAAGAATAAGTCTGAAGCTAGCAGAGCTTGGTTCATGAGGTTTAAGGAAACAATTCCTTTCCATAACAAAAAGTTCAAGGTAAAGCAGCAAGTGCTAATGTAACAGCTGCAGAAGATGATGGAAGGTAGTTACACTAAACAACAGATTTTCAGTGTAGACAGAATAGCCTTATATTGGAAGAAAATGTTATTTAGGACTTTGATACTAAGGGAAGAGAAGTCAATGTCTGACTTCAAACCTTCAAAGGACAGGCTAACTCTCTTGTTAGGGGCCAATGCAGCTGATGACTTTAAGTTGAAGACAATGCTCATTTACATTCCAAAAATCCTAGGGCGCTTAAGACTTACTCTAAATCTACTCTGACAGTGCTCTATAGATGGAACAATAAAGCCTGGATGCCACCACACCTATTTACAACATGATTTAGTGAATATTTTAAGCCTACTGTTGAGATCTCCTGCTCAGAATAAAAGATTCCTTTCAAAATATTACTGCTCATTGACAGTGCACCTGATAAACCAAGAGCTCTGATGGATATGTACAATGAGATGAATGTTGTTTTCATGCCTACTAGCCCAACATCCATCCTGCAGCCCATGGATCAATGAGTAATTTTGACTTCCAAGTCTTATTATTTAAGAAATACATTTCATAAGGCAATAGCTCTCTTGACAGCAATTTCTCTGATGGATCTGGGAGAAGTAACTTGAAAACATTTTGGAAAGGATTCACCATCCTAGATGGCATTAAGGACATTTGTGATTCAAGGGATGAGGTCAAGATATGAACATTAACAGGAGTTTAGAAGACGTTAATTCCACCCTCATGGATGACTTTGAAGGGTTCAATACTTCAGTTGAGGAAGTAACTTCAGATGTGATTGAAATAGCAAGAGAACTAGAATTAGATATGGAGCCTGAAGATGTGACTGAATTGCTTCAATCTCATGATAAAACTTTAACGGATGAGAAGTTGCTTCTTATGGATGAATAACGAAAGTGGTTTCTTGAGATGGAATCTACTCCCGATGAAGATATGAATACTCTTGAAATGACAACAAAGGACTTAGAATAGTACATCAACATAGTTGATAAAGCAGCAGCAGTGTTTGAGAGGATTGAATCCAATTTGAAAGAAGTTCTACTGTGGGTAAAATGCTATCAGACAGCATCACATGATACAAAGAAAGCTTTCATGAAAGAAAGAGTCAATGGTTGCAGCAAAGTTCATTGTTGTCTTATCTTAAGAAATTGCCACAGCCACCCCAACCTTCAGCAACCGCTACCCTGATCAGTCAGCAGCCATCAACATTGAGGCAAGACCCTCCCACAGCAAAAAGATTACATCTCACTGAAGGCTTAGATGATGGTTAGGATTTCTTATCATTAAAGTACTTTTAATTAAGTTATGTGAATTGTTTTTTAGACAGAATCCTCTTGCACACTTAATAGACTACAGTATAGTGCAAGCATAACCTTTATATGCACTGAGAAACGAACAAACAAAAAAATGTGTGACTCACCTTATTGTGATAATTGCTTTATTGCCATGGTCTAGAACCAAACCTACAATATTTCTGACTACTGGAAATCACAAATTAGAAAAACAGTAAGTTAGGGGATAAAAAAGTAGCCTTGAGAAAAGAGAAGCAGATTCCATTATGGACAAGATATATGAAGACTATTGCTGAATCTAAATTTGGAGGACTATTCACTAGGATTTTGGACCTAAGATTCTGTATGCAAGTGCAATTGGAAAATCCTATCCACCTAAAAATAAGCCCTAGAGTATGCATTCACAATAACAATCCATGTGTGCTGTAACAAGATGTCAACTGGACAAGAGCTGTGATGATATTGGATTGCCTCCACAACACTAAAGACAAAGAAGATTAACTTGATACATAGTCATATAGGGGAAAATATGCAAATTAGTTTGGATACTTTCAACATACAGAACTATTCTTAAACATTGTTATTTAAGCCTTACTGAGGATGTCTAATATTGGCTATGTGAAAATTATTTTAACTGTTTTTGTTGGCACATTTTTCTTTTCAGAAAATAAGAGTTCCATTAAAAAGAGAGGTAAATAAGTGACAAAGAAAACAAGACTAGATTAGACCCATGTGTTTGGGTTACCATGAAGGGGCAAGGTATAACGTATTCTGGGAACTACTAGTAGATGCAAAAGTTAGCACCAAGAAGAGAATTCAGAGGGAAACTTCAGTGGGGGTTGGGAGGAAAAAAAAGTCCAAACTGTAGTCTGTAGTTACATTATCTCACAGAAGTAGTCCATTTGTGGCAATCCTCTAGGCAGAGAAATACCCTAGGTCAAGTGAAGATGTGCAGAACAAATATCAGGGATTTCTTAAGGAGCCATCACCTAGACCTCTGTTCTGTGGCACACTGGCTCTTGTGTTAAATAGTGTGGGTGGTAAATCGATGAATTTCTGGAATTTGATGTTGAGTTTATAACTGCACATCAACATAAAGGTAAGAAATGTTGCTTATAGGTGGCCAGTCTAAATGGACTTTTAGAGCAGTTCCTTGAATGAATGTGCAGTGCACATGAAAAATCAGAAATGTCTGATTGGGTTAAGGCAGAGCCACTGAACAGCCTTAGCTTCCACTGCAAACCCAAAGAGGGTACTTGAAATCAGGCTGAGGCATGACAGCATTTTAAGAACAAGGTCTAATTTTAAATATGGGACTTTTTCTTCTATAGGCAGTACTAAGGGACAAGAATTGAATTGAATATGTCTTAAAGTGCTAAAATTAGACTTCTAACAAGCAAGGTTAAATTGGTCCTAAACGCTAAATAAGAGACCTCTCAAGGCCACCCTGCACTTTTAGCCTGCCACTCAAAATACTTCTGTGATATCAACACATGTCATGTAAAGGTTTGCTGTGGTAACACAGAAAGCAATCTTCCAGATAATTTTTCCTACCTTCTACCTTTGCGCCTTCTAGTCATTCCTCCATGCAATCTTACAAAAAAAAAAGCCTAAGTATGATCTCCTCATGACCTTGTTCAATGAAGCAATTCCTCTTCACCTACCTACAAGATAAAGCAAGATAAAACAAGACAATTCATAAACTTTGATCCATAGCACCTATCTCATATCTTGTTAGCACCTAATAACACACTATGCTAATAGATTAGTTAAAATTCCTGGAATGCTGCATGCAATATCATATGTAATTTTTACTTAGAGTTCTGCCTTTCCTCTTCTCATCTGCCTTTAAAGGGTATATTCATATAATAAGGCCCAGGGTAGGCATCAAGTTCACTTGAGACATTTCCTGAATGCTTGATTCAGCAACACTCTGCATAAGTCCTTCATGTTGTGTGGCAATTATTTTCTATGTAATAATAATTACAGTCTAGTTTTTACTAGACTGTAAGTTACACGAGGCCGTGGCAGATTTGTTAAGTGTTTATATGTCTAACACAAGGCCCAGTAACTAACCTAGAAGACATTCCATGGATGTTAAATACATTAATGAAAGGATGATTGGATTAATTAATATAGCACATTAATTATTGTATAATAATTTTCAATATCACCTTTCTTCTTTAGTAAGCTACATAAAGGCAAGTACTATGCTTTACATCTCTTGCTTATTTTCTGGAAGTGAAATAGGATTTGGCAAATAGATTGCCAAAAATTGTTTTCAAATGAGGGGATGAATAAATAAAATCTATGAACTAATAATAATCTTCTCTGTTAAGTACTTAGATAATTTTTAAATTAGTACAAAAATCAATATTTAAATGTAACTAAAATACAGTGGAGAGAGCTCTTAGGGCATCACTGGCCAAAGGCCTTACTAAAAAGAAAAGGTAGTTCCATTTTCAACAATGGCCTTTAATAGAGAAAACCTGATGTGAGATTTATCTTAACACTTAACTCTCAAGCACTCTCACAAACCCTTTCCTAGCTATGCTAGATTTTTGTCTATCATCTTGAAAAAATGATGGCTAGGTGGGCAAAGGAATAATCCATTTTAAAGTACCGCATGCCATGAGAACAGGCAAAGCTGGATTTTTCAGTGTTCCTTGTACCTGGGGGATGTTGATAGGACCTATATATAGGAAATTCGTTCCCAAAGAGGAGATACAGCATTAAGGAACATAATCCATGGTTAATTGTTGTTCTTCACAGGTTTGCAGATTGTCATCTACTTTCAACTGGCTCTTTAATATTTCTCAGCCATCACTTTTTTTTCATTTTTTTTAATTAGAGAAGTTGTAAGCTTACAAAAAATCATGCATAATGTGCAGAATTCCCATACATGACCCCTCCATCAACACCTTACATTATTGTGGAACATTTGTCACAGATTATGAAAAAATATGATCAGACGATTACCACTAATTATGGTCCATACAGTACCATCCACTTTTTAAAAATTCACTCCAAAGAGTGAAAATGCATACATGGATATAGAAATGGTCTTGCAATAAAATGCTCAGGTCACATAAGACTTCAAAATCTCAGATAATACTTTCAGATTTTAATGTGATTTAAAATAAATAAATCCGTTGCATGTTCTGCCCATTGCTGTGCCTTTTAGGTTTTAATTAACAGACACATCTCCAAAGATAAAGTAAAACATGCGAAAAAATGGGAACATAAACAAGAGTTAAGTGAGAGCTACAAAAGAATTCTGTATCATAGTTGAATTTCACAAGAATCTGAAATTCCTGCCATTTCACATTTTCCAGATTTTATACATAGTAACATTTTATTGAGATGTTTGTACTATTTTCAATCTTATTTCCTTACAGTGTGTTTTCTGTTGTTTTTACCACTGAAAACTGACCTAGACTCCTTGCTTTCTTGTTTAAAGAAATAGCTCTTTGAGGCTGAAGACCTTTGTCCTAAATTTCAGCTCCAAGATCTAAAGCCTTCAAAACATTTTGTAATGGAAATTACTATGTAACTTTTAAAGGACACAAGGACATACATTGAAGGTTTAATAATGTTTTATAAAAGCCTCCTTTGTCCTCTTTGATTACTAGTCTTTAAAAGCAAAATTTGTTTGAAAACTAAGGTTTTATTTTATTTTTGAATCAGCAATTAGGATTCATGAACAGAGATTCTGGCTCAAGGGCTAAACTGCTTCAAATGCAAGTTACTCCAAAGATCCTCCGTTTAATACACAGAGCTTTAAAGGAGCTCTGGAATTTGGAAAGGGGGTATTATATAGTGATATTTCTGCTTTTGATTTTATATATATAAATCTTATTTTGTCAGAATATCCCCATTTCTAAATTACCACAGGCTGGTAGCTAACCTGGTTATAGATTAGCTCTTCCTGTACTTTTGTGGAACTTTGATGAGAGGTGACCACCAAAGGAATCATTGAATTACAAGGTGAAATGGAATAAGCCCAGCCTAGAGAAAATGCTTAATGAGATTGTTATAAGTGAAAGAAGACATGACTGTTTGAAGCTTGGTGGATCCCAGAAAATCCTGTTCTTAAAGCTAATCCACTGTCGAAGAAGGGGCCTTTTGATTACATTCAGTTAAGGGACCTTCTTATTCATTAGATTGCTTCCATAGGACATGACCCAGGGTGGGTCTTAATCCTTTTACTGGAGTCCTTTATTTTTTTAAAAACACTTTATTTCAAATTCAAAAATAAATATATATTAGAAAAGGGCAGTTCAACAAATTTTGGAAGCATTACTCCTAAAAAGTTCTGTCTAGGCACCTTTATCTCATCTAATCCAACTACTAACTCAGTAGTACCTCTAGTTTTCAGAAAGATACACAGATGAACACAGATTAGTTAAATGGCATAGCCAAGGTCTCATTACTAATGAAAAAAATGAAAAAGAGAAAAAAATGCTTTATCATATTCATATCTCATAAAACAAAAACCCATATTATTTCTTTACCTTTAGCATCAATATAGTACCAACTTTTCTTTTGCTACAAAAACATTATCATGTTTTTGTTAACTAGTCTATAAGTTACATTCGTTGTATTTTCCCCATGTATCGCCACATTCTTAACACCTTGAAGTAGAACATTCCAGTATTTATTATTAACCACAATCCTCATCTACTGCCAAAATCACTGTTATACATTCCATGTATTATCCTCCAGCTGTCCTCCAACTAAAATTAATCTCCCTAGACTACTTGCTTCAGCCACATTTATATCCAAAAATCAAGGGTTTGTTACATTCATCATAATGTGGTATCATCAAGTCCATCCATTACCACATATTTACATTTGACCTTAATAAGCATTCTACATATATTCAGCATTGTCTCCCCCTTCTCATTCTACATCCCATCTCCCACCAACCTACACTTCATAGTCTAACTCTGTAAGTCTACTCACTTTATTTAGTTCATATCAGTGAGATCATAAAATATTTGTCCTTTTGTGTCTGGCTTCTTTCACTCAACATAATATCCTCAAGCTTCCTCCATGTTTTCATGTGCTTCCCCAATTGATTTCTTCTAATAGCTGAATAATATTCCATCATAAGACTATACCACATCTTGTTTATCCATTAATCAGTTGATGGACTCTTGGGCTGTTTCCATCTTTTAGCAATTGTGTGTAATACCATTATTAACATCAGTGTGCAAATATCTGTTAACATCCCTTGCTTTCAGATCTTCAGAATATATACCTAGTAGCAGGATTGTCAGATCATATGGTAGTTTTAGATGTAGTTTCCTAAGGAACTACTATATCATCTTCCACAGAGGTTGCACCATTTTGCACTCTCATCAACAGTGAAGAAGTGTTCCCATTTCTCCACATTGTCTCCAACACTTGTAGTTTTCTTTGAATAATGGCTATTCTGTATGGTGTGAGATGATATATCATTGTGCTCTTGACCTGCATTTCCCTAATTGCTAGTGATGTAAAACATGTTTTTACATTTGTATTTCCACTTCAGAAAAATGTCTTTACCTATCACAGTTTCCATATATTGTGGGTCAGCATAAGAAATTAAACAGTTTGGTTAGGCTGGGTGAGGGTGGTTAACAATGATTCTTTTGGGCTCAGGGAAAAGAGGAGAGGGGCAGACAGGGAGGGATTATAGAGATGGAGGGAGGGGTGTGCAGGGCATGAAGCCTGTGCTGAGTGTGTGTGAGGTCAGGAGTGTGGGCTAAGGTAAAGGGACTCCTCCAAGGAGAGCAGTTTCAGAAAGACAATGAGAAGTGGGAGAGGAGGGGAATGGGGTGGCAACTGCGTCAGGAATCCCAGCCCAGGAAAGTGGAAGAAAAGCCCCCCTTGGGGGGTGGGAATGGAGAGAGGCCTAGAAAAAAGTGCACTTTAGAAACATTAGAAGTAAATCTAAGTAAGAGAAAAAGGAGGGGACAGTTACGGGGGAAGGATGTTTTGCAGTTAATCCATCAGTGAAATTAGTCACCCTTGGGCAGGATGTAACAGAAATGGTCAAAAAGAAAGTTCAAACCCAGAAGAAAGGGGAGTGATGAGCCACCACCATTATACCCTGCCGTGTGTCTGATCACCACAGCTGCAGTTCTGTGAGAAAGCATCTCTGATGATGCCGTGAGTTGGACATTTTTCTCAACATTGGAACTGTAAGCTTTCAATCTAATAAATACCACTGTAAATGCCAACTCATTTCTGGTATATTGCATTAGCAATCTTTAGTAAAATAAAACATGTCAATGGAGTGTATTTGTAATTGACCATACATTATGAAATAAACTTACTAAAACTAATTTCAAACCAGAATTATGGAACTAATAAAAATTTACTTATAAGCAAAAGTTGTCTGTATCAAGAAATTAGATTATGTGTGGCAAAGTTATTGTACATTATAATTTAAGGCATGTGAGTGTATGATTTAAGATGTTGAAAAATGATAGAAAAGAAAGAATAGAAAAAGGGAAAAATATAAACCATAGCCCAAAGTCAAAGTGTAAATGAGAGAACTTTGATTTTTGAGATAAAAAATATATAAATCTGATATATATGATAAAAATTATAAGTAGAGTAAATCCTGAAGTTACTTTAAAATTTTATGAGTGAACTAGTATAACTTCTTTATTTCTCTTCTAATAGTTAAGTAAGAAAATTATTTGGGATGATGAGAACATATGCAAAGCAATTTAAGTTTCAAAGCAAGAAATATCATTATGCAAGTTTTTTTGACATTATTAGTATCAGAAATATTAATACAAATTTCACATTATGGAAATCCCATGAAGCAGATAATGTTACCTCTTTATGCCAATTCTTTTGAAGAGAGTATTGTGAGAAAACCTATCTCTGGAAATGAGACTTTCTTAATATTTCTTCATTCCTTCTTCATATCATTCATTCATTCATTCACCCATTTGTTTGTTCACTTTTGAAATTTATTTTTAACTAGGAAATTTTTTCTTCAGAAAACATGTTAAAATATTGTCTAAGGCAGAGCTCTCAAGCCAAGCCCTATCTCAGCAAATCAAAACTTAACTTAGCTACTGTTTTTTGAGAGTGCTTACCTCTCACAGAACCAATAATCAAAGGCTAACTAATCAAAATCTTCCAACTTTAATTTGGTTTGTGTGCTCCATCTCCTCTCCCACCCCTCTGTTTTGGCTTTAGCCAAATGAGGATAATATCTTGATACAGCCAGTGGAGTCATCTAGCTACCTTGATGGTCGTATAATCCTGTATATAAACCCTGCTCTTTCTACCACTCTTTGGAGTTCGCTACTATTTTCTGAATGGGATGCCGTCTAATTCATGAATTGCTTAATAAAGCTGTGAGATCCTAATTTTCATGTTGTTAAAAAGTTGTTCTTTTATCTGTTTGATAGGTATATGCATATATTGAACTATTTCAAATTGTGAGCTTTAAGTATGTGTAGTTTGTCAATTTTATCTTAAAATTATTAAAAAGTTCATAACCCATTCATTTAAAATGGGTGAATATAACTAAATATAATTAAATTATCATTCAATAAAGTTGAATGAAAATGTCAAGAAAAATCAGATTATTAATGTAAACTACTTATTACTTGTCAGCCCTCATCTTTGAGGTATATATTATGATAACGTGTAGTTAAATATGGTTTCTATTTAAAGGGTGGTAATCTTTTGTAGAAATTTTAAATATAATTCTAGGTCCATATTTAATTGCATAATATCCAGGTTCTCCATGGGTGCGGAAAAGAAGGTTTGGTGATATCAGTGACTCCATGGTCATTGTGGTGTAAATGGATGTAAATTTTCACTTTTTAAATAAAATTTTTGACTTCAAATGTTGATTCAATATGTATAAAGCCTAATTTATTTAAAATGAATTGTTTGCACTCAGAGAATCCTCTTGTTTGATAAAAGCAATTACTTTTTTTATTCCATTTAACATATATGTAAATACATCACTATACATATTTATATTTAAACATGCATACACACATAAATTGAAATAGTTATTTTAATCTAGAAATATTGCCTCAAGATAGGTAAAGTATGTGTCTATTTTCTTTTTCCAATTTTATATTTTGTAATTTTGTAAATAATACACTGAATAAGGTCCATGGAATTTCACTGCTCAAAACTTAAAAATAAAAAATATATATGCAAATTAAACACATTTTAAATTCAACAAATCTTTTTGTACATGTGTACAAAGTAGCAGTAAACTCTCAACAATATCTACATCTTTAATACTAGTATAAAATTAGCTGTTAGAAAAAAAATTATGGTGACCTAAAGGAAAATAGAGATTATTCATTTTCCACTGGTGATAGACATATGGTTATAGCATATGGACCCTATGTCTGTGGCAATGCAATGCCCTCAAATTTCCAAATATTGACAAATTAATTAGAAGTACACGCAAGGAAGTTTGCAAACATAGATCCAATTTCATTGTGATCGTGAAATTAAACTGTCCAGTTCTTCCCTATTGGTCTTTATTCCACACATGGAATGAGTAGACACTGGATCTGATTAGAAGACATAATGAATGCTGCAGAGATATTGCTTTCACAAGGAAACTGACGGCCATGGGAGAACTGCATTTAATCTTATGGACAATTAAGCACAGCATCTGATCATTAATTACCCTGGGGTTGGTCATTCATGTTTCACAATTTATTTAGAGTCTGAGGAATTAGTCATGGATACACCCACACAGTATTGGATGTTTTTCCCTACTTTTTTCATGCATACTAGGCACCTTAATATATTGGGGTTCAGTGGTTTTGTGTAACCTTTTTCTCATTCTTTTTTACACAATAGCAAGTCAAAGTAGGTATTTAAAATTATCTGAGTATTTTATGATCTAAATTCTGTTATACTCAGAAAAGGAATGTTATTAAGATTGATAATATGTTCATTTAAAAATAATTTTAAAAGTCACTCAATACTCATTCTTTACTAACATTGACTTTTAAAATCAATTTTATTGAAACATGTTCATAAACCATACCAATAAGTGTACAATCAATGGCATTTGGTATAGTCAGAGTTGTGCAATCATCACTTCAAGCAATATGAGAGCATTTTCATTACTCCAAAAAAAAAAAAAAAAACAGCAACAATAAACAAACATATAAACAAGCAAGTAAAGAACTCTACCTCTTAGTAGTCACCTCTCAATCTCCTATGCTTTTCCTGCCATACATAACTGCTAATCTCTTTCAATCTCTTT
>JAQZBX010014747.1:0-38279 GCA_029593785.1 Cabassous unicinctus
ATAAAATTGGGTGGACAAAGGATTGTTGAAAGTTCTACAGATTTGAACTTGTCTCAAAAACAGCTCTTCAGATCATAAACTAAACAATCTGTCTTGATTCTTGTTAGCAGCTGTAGAACTTTGCTCAGGGTTGTAACAATTAATATGGGCACTGAGAGCCAGTACTTTAACTGATCCCACATTTAGAGCCAGCAGTTAATCTAATTCTAAAGCATTATTCCTTTTAAAAATGATATTTTGAAGAAACATTACTTTCTTAATGAAGAAAGTCTGACTAATGCTATGATAGCTTTCCTTAAAGATATTTAGACCATGAAACACAAGGAAGTTTCACCACAAGCTTGTTAATATTCAGACTTTTTACTCATGAAACACAAGCAATAGATTTGATAAGAAAAAGGTCCATTTTTAAAGCTTTCTTTTATTTTCTAATGTGTTTCATACATAAGGAAGAAACACCATTGTAACATATATAACTGACAATATAATTCAGTATAGTGTATTCCATATATTAAAAGTTAAGATTATATGTATGTTTACATTTAAGTATTTATACTAACTTCTAATTAGCTCTCTGTTACATTTTATTATCTTATCATCTTCAGTAGACATAACAAATCAGCATCTGCAGCATTACTCATAATGAAAATTTTATAACCCCTCTATGAAATAAGAAAAGGGAACCTCTGGGAAAAACTTGCTGTATGTGTGAGGTGCCACTCTTTTCTGACATTTGCCATTTTGCTCCAATCACTGCAGTCATTAAACTCCTCCAATTCTACACTATAATGCTTTGTTGTGATGATGACTTGCAGACAAGATAAGAAGGTACAGTGTAGTTATTTTGTGTGCCCTTCAAGTGATATACTTGTATATTATACTCCTGCTTCCCTCCCAAACAACCCTCAGAATCATTCCCACATAGCATACAATAAGGTTGAGGCGAACTATTCTAAGGACAACATCCTAAAATGGAAAGGCGCAGATGTAGCAGCATTCCCCAAGTGACAGCATTCCACAATGAGCACTTCCTAATCCAACCAGAATCTGTGTAGGCAGTTTCACATATGTATTTATGTTATATGAGTGATCTATTCCAAATTGCTTGTTCTTTTAGTTTTTCTTTTTCTCCCTAAGGACAAAGAGTTGTTTGAGCCTTAGAGATGTCCAGATGGACAGCACAATGGTGTGCTGATACCATTTGTGCAGTGAATGGAAGAGATGATTTCAGTGCTCTCCCTATTCTCAAAGGATCCAGACTTCCATCTGTTGGGAATGGCCAAATTCAATGCTAATAGTCCAGTTTAGACATTTATTTACAGAACTCTCTCACTAGTTTCTAGTTTTATATCACAATTTAGAGCACCATTTTTGCAATGCATTAAGGTCACAATAAGAAACAAACATCAGAAGTGTCCAAGTAAGGACAACATTTTTGCTGTCTTAGGAAAGTGAAGGAAAAGAGGCACACTGTGGTTAAGTGTTTTGCTTAGGTAATAAACCAAAGACACAGTAAGGAAGCAGACAAATGCTTTCTAGTTCTCATCTATGACAATGCCAAGCAGTCATATAAAAGAAAAGTTTTATTGCTCATGACAGCAGCCAAGTGAAATAAGGCAAAGTAAGCCTAGATGGCTTATGTTTTTACCATTACCAGCACCCCTCCCACCATTGTTTTAAACCGTATCCCTTGGTAGTCATTGACTCCTTAAAAGCCACCCATCTCTCTCTAGAAAGGTGATTGTCTATTATCTTCTGCAAACAAGTCCTTGCACAGTCTGTCTAGGCTGGAATTAGGGAGGAACAGTAGATCGCCTTGCCAAAGTCCTGATTGTGAAAGTTGTTGAGGAGAGCCAGCAGTGAGCTCAGGGCCCTGCCAGTTCACTCGAAAGAGAAGCTTTGTGTGAGCTGATGCACTACATCACTGTGAAAAAGGACTGAGGATGAAAAAAGAAAAAAGGCCTAGTTGGAATACACACTCATTGGAGGTTTGGAGTCGAAAATAAAAGAGGTTTACTCTCTGACAGCTGGGATTTATCCACCTTAATAACTAATGCAAGGTGCTTGGTGTCTTTTTCTCACTTCTCAGATTTAGGAGTTTCCTGCAAATGCAGAAAATTAGACTTTGAGGGAGTTGTTCTCTGGTTCTACTAAACACAGCTCCTTTTTGAAATGGAATCAGGTGAAGAACAATTCTCCTAGTGGGAGTAAAAAATGATTCATAATCTTTATATGAATAAAGTCAATAAGATTGAGAAGAGAGAAGCTATACAAACAGAAGGATAACTACAAGGATTATTTCCCCCAATCACCTGCGCTGCAGGGAACTTACTTTTATGCCCTTCCAGGTGGACCTGAATAAAATTTCTTCTGTCAATAGTTCCACTTGACTACTAACTAGAATATATATTGGAATTATTATTTGCAATCACCTGCTGATTAGACCCTCAGTCAAATGGAACTATTTCTACCAAGGACAGAATAGATAGCATGCAGTGAAGAGTGCAGATTCTGGGACCAAGTTGCCTGTGCATTCAGCTCCCTGGTCTACCTAGTCTACACTAATAGACAATTTAACCTTGGCACATTATTTCATCCTTCTGTATCAGTCATTTCATAGAACTCCTCTGAGGTATAAATAAGTTATTGCATACAAGAACTTGCATATCCCTGTCTCTGATCACTACCCTGCCCCTATTACCAGCTTAAAATGTTTTGTTTATAAGAGGCACTCAACATGTTTCTTACATAACTCGAGTCACACTTATTGAGAATGTACTGTTTTCTAAACCCTAGAAAGCCTAGAGGGGCTTTGTCGTCAGCCTGAGTTTAAAACCTGTTTCAGCCACTTGCTCTACATAACTTTTTAAAGTGTCAGTTCTGTTTTGTGTTAAATAAGGAGAACATCGCCTAACTCCATTGTTGTGTGGTTTCAATGAGATATTAATTAGTGTGTGATTTTCCTATGCCTCAGGAACGAAATAAGAGTAGCTCAATAAGCCAATTTCATACCCCTGGAATTTCAAAATCATTCCCAAAATGACTGGGAAATGGGAAGAAGAAAATTTTCCTTCCCATTGTCTCTTCTGCCTCTTGGATGATTGCTACCAAATATATGTTGTCACAGTTTTATAAAATAAGACAAACGAAACTCTGACCATGCAAAGTGTTTCTGAGTATCCGAGGATTTGCTGAAGAACTGCTGGTTATCAAACGGAGACTACATTTCATATCCCACAGCAGACACATGCAAAATCCACATCCCACATTCCTTTTCTCTATTTTTTTTTTTTTTGGCTTTTGTTTTTTAACCTCTCCTGGTCCTTTCCTGACTCTTCTATGCCCCATGCAGATTTCAGCCTCATGTCCTACAGCTGATGGTTTTCTCCTCCCTCCAAGGTTGTCCTTAGAACAACAAATTCAGAGCAACCCAGCTTTGTCTCCCAAACTTCCATAGTCTAATTGTTACATGCTCAATATACAAATGCCCTTTCATTTAACATCTTTCCTTTCAGAAAACAATCATCATTATAAATAGAACTTTCAGATAATTTTTGTATAATATTTATCTCATTAATATTAAACACATACTTTATGGTAGCTACATAGGAAAAAATAAGTGTAGATATAGAAAGCTGAAAAGTAAACATATCCTGTCCACATACCACAAAGAAGTCCTGGCTAATAAGTCATAATATGTTAGCTACATAGTCAAAAATTTATGTATATATGCATCCATGTAGGTAAACATGTGGCCATGTGTGACAAGTAATCCTCTTGAACTCTATTGATTCCATCTGCTACTGCTTCTTTGCATGGGAGAAGGATTTAAAAAAATCAAAGTGTTCTACATTTTTTCAGTATACAAATCTTTGACTTAGGTGGACACAATCTACAAAGAAGGCAATAAAGAACACACCCAGGATTTAACTTGAGTTTTCACAGCACCTGCAATATTGATTTATGCTATTCATTTCTTAAGCAGCTTCATGAAAGGTATGTAATAAGTTTTCAAACAGTCCCCTGTCCTGAATCCAGTTATTGATATATAATGTATAATATATATATATATATATTCATGAAATGAATCTAAAATGAATTTGGCAAAAGGCTTTCACAAATGTATTTACTCAAAAAGTTCAGATGAGACTTGGCTCCCTTTGGTTTAATCCTCCAGCAAACATTTATCCAGATGCATACACTCCACCCTGTCACAGGAAGGAACTAGTAATTGTTTCTGTGTACTGATATGCTCTTATAATTAAAGCTTTGGGAATGTGGGTAAAAAGCTGCTTGGTGTATTTAATTAATGTTAGGAGGAAATTTAAAGCCAAGCAAGCTTTGTCAGTAGTACTTAGTATTTAATACAAAGAAATCCAGGTGTTTAGAAACTTATTCCAGAAGAAAATAGAGATTTGCTATATTCAGAAAGAATATCAGGCCATCCGTTTGCAAATTCCTTCCAAAGAACGAAGAATCGTGAATACTAAGTGAATAGAACTATGATTTCATAAATCAATAAATTAATCAACCAAACTAGAAAAATTTGAGTACCTACTATATGTTTCAGCCTGACATTCAGTTATTAATCTTGAGAGTAAAGAGGAAATTGAAGAACTATAAGAAACAATTTCTAGTCTGGGAGATGAGGCTATGGAAAAAAGAATAGTCAAGACAAAGAATGTGAAATTATGCAAAACTAAGTGCTGGAATGTGGTACTAACTACAGAGTATAATAGTAGTTCAGAAAGGGACAACAAAGTGAGAGGCAAAGACATCAGGGAAAGTTTTGTTGAGCAACACACAGTGAGGCTTCAAGAATGGGAGCCCATCAAAGGTGCTGCCAGTAACCAAATTTAAGGCAAAGTGGACAACAACAAGAAAAGGATTATAAACCATAAAATAATATGGGAATCCATCAGCTCACACTAACATAAATAAGCAATTGAAGGAATAAATATATGATAGAGAAAGAACAGCTCTTTTTTATGGTGAAATTCCAATTGAAAATGTGAAAGAAATTATGGAAATTAAAACCTATCCTTTTGCAGCACATTAGTGACAATTGCTGCAGTCAAGAATCACCTTTGGGTTCTAAAATTAGAGGGCAAAATTACGAGGAGAAACAAGATATTTGCATTATCTTAAAGTAACTCCCCAGCAGGCACTTAATTACAAAAGAGGAAATAGTAACTGATATTAGAAAACCTCAGCAAACATCACCTTAACCAAGTCATCAGAGTTAAAATCAACAGCAAAATGGTATACAAACATCATGTAAATCCTCATATGATATACTGAGACGGTCACAAATTCACTTCTGCTGTATTCTTAACAGCAATGCATAACATCAATCTAATAATAAGAAAACATCAGACAAATTCAAACTGTTGGACATTCTACAAAATATCTGGCCAGTGTTCTTCAAAAGTGTCAAGCTTCTGAAATGTGAAAAAAACATTGAGAAGAATAAGGGAAATGACAACTAAATGAAATGTGGGATCCTGGATTGGATTCCGAACCAGGAAAAAAAATGATATTAATAGGACCATTGGCAAAATTGAAATAATGTCTATAAAATAGTTTCTTTTTTCCTGGTTTAGATCATTGTACTTCGGTTATATAAGATATCATTAAGGGAAGCTGGGTGAAGGATAGTCAGTGTACTCTTTTTGCAACTTTTTTAAAAACTAAAAGTATTTCAAACTGAAATAAATAAATAGAATTGTGATTAAAATCCTGGGCAAAAAATGGTAAGATCAGGTAACACAGGAGAAAGTGTCCCTTGCCACATAAGGGACAGTCTTGAGATGGGGAAGCAAAGCCCAACTGACTGGGTCTGTGTTCTAAGAGCGGGAGGGGACGTCGGAGCCTGCAGAGAGTGCTGCTGGGTTAGAAAAGGCCAATTTGTCTGGCAGGAAAATGCAGGTGGATTCTGCTTATGCAGACTCTTCCTGTCAAAAGGTTCTAATCCCGTTCTAGGACAGTGGCAGATGGAAGACTGTACAGAGGGTTTGTCAATGTTTCTGTCCCAATTCAGGGATGCTACTCTCTCTAGTATTCCCATTCCTTCTTCCTTAGAGGCAGAGTTGAGGTCTGGGGTAGGAGGGGATATATACATTAAAAATATTGTCAGAAAAGTACTTCTAGGAAAATATAGATGACTATAGTGTTTAGGAAACAAATATAAAGAACCCAAATACAAGGCTGATAGAAATTGTGTGTTAAACCAAAGGAGGAATGTAAGGCCAGAACACTCAGACAGCAATGACAAACCATACTCTTAAAGAATTAGTGGAATAAGAAGAAACTATAAAACCATTCTCTATGCTTAGGGGTGGTCAGATTTCTTCCAGATCACATTTCAAGGTCTAGATTACAGAGCAAAGATAAATGCAAAAAATCAAAGGGTTAAAAGAGGTAAGTCATTAAGACAATTAGAGGGTTCAAAAATAATTGTAAATAACAAGAGGTCCTAAGAAAATGAAATTTGAAAAAATTGAAAAGAAGGGTTAAATATGGGTGTCACCATGGTAAAAGTTCATTAATTCCAGCTCTACAAATGGAATTGGTAACCACTTACCATAGATTAGATTGATATTTACATTTACATTATCTCAAAAGAAAAATTTTGCAAAGCAGATTAATAATGTAAACAAAGAGCACTTTTAAGAAGCTTTTGTGGACCTAGTATAGACCCTGTCCAAAAAGCAAGTAATACTCAAACTTTGCTGCTGACTTATAAAAGCTAAGCTTTAATTTATTTTTAAAGGTATTTATGTGGAGGCTTAAATCTCAGTTTAAAATCTCAACATTTCTTTACCATCCAGGAAATAGTAAGGAAATAAAACCTTTGTGAACCAGTTTAAGCTTATTTTCTCTTGCTTGTCTGCCCCTAAGGAGACTACTCGCTAAAAGTTAAACATGGATATCTCCACACAAAATAGACACAGGGATTTGGGGGCTGTGGGAGTATGGGGGGGCAGGGGTTGGGGATCTGTACGAGAAGCAGGTAGCCTGTTCTTAAGAGAAAACATTCTTCATACTCAAGTAATAACTGTGACCCCAGGAAGGTCTTCCAGAAATGAAAGAGGGAAAGAAAAAAAGAAGGCTAGAACAGTTAAGACCTCTATCCAAGATTCTACACCAAACTAGAAAAGAATTATCTCACATGCACACACAAAAGTTACAAAACGTATTTGGGGTTTTTTTTTGTTGTTTTTTTTTGAGTTCTTCTTTCTCCCATTTTCTAACTTTACAAAACCGTTCCATGCTCTCACAAAAATGAGGTGGTGCTCACAACCAGAGCTTTTAGCAGCCCAGACTCCCCTGAGCCCTCCCACTTCAAATCCTTCCCTGAGGGAAAGAGTAAATCACTCCATATGCACCCAGCCCTACTTCCCCTGGGCCCAGTTCCCTAGCAGTCCCCGAACAAGGGCATGCAACCCTAGGCTTTCACTTCCAAGGGATTCTCCCTGACATTGCCCTCATGTGAGAGTCCCTGCAAATCCAAACATCCCACCTCCTGCACTCATGATCCCAAAGCTTCAGAAGAACAGTCAAGTACAATACATAAAATCAAGTGTTTGGCAATGGATGGTGATGACAGTAGCACAACATTGTGAGCTTAATTGAAAGCATTGAAATATATATCTAAATGTGGTTTAAAGGGGAAATGTTAGGTTGTATATATGGAAGTGGAATAATTTTTTTAAAAAATCCATGAAGCTGCACTACACAGTGAACCTTAAATTAAACCATGTACTATAGTTAATAGTACAATTATAAAAATATTTTCCATCAGTATACCACACCAGTGTAAGGTGTTAATAGGGTGGTATATTGGAATCCTATATTTTATGCCTGATTGTTCTGTAACCCTACAATTTTTTAAATAATTTTTTTTATCAAGATGCCTTTAAGTAATTCCACGGTAGACTCTAGCTGGTAGGTTAGCTTATTTCCCTATGATTTCTATAGGAGAGAACTCCAGAATGTGTTCATAATATGCACACTATTCTGTGGAGCTCTTACTCAGTGCTTGTCTCTTTGTTCTCTCAGGTGTATGTGTTTGGAGTTCTTGGTGGTAATGAAAGCTCAGGAGAAGGCTTAGGCTATTCTTGGCTTTTGTTGTTAGAGAGCAACAGACTTGCTGATTAGGGGTCTTTGTAATTGGTTGTCCCTAGGAACTACCTAAGTGCTAGTTTTATGAAGTTCATGTCTTCCTTGCACTAGTGTGAATCTGGAGAGGTTCTGCCAGGAGGAAAGAGACATAAATATATATAATTGGCCTCTAAATAGAAGTGAGGCTACTATCACATAATATCTTTCTCAAACTCTCAACCCAACCATCTCTAATACTTTCAGGAACACTAGTAATTGGTATATTTATGTGGTCAAAGGAAGCTGTATCCATTGTGACCAATGAGTAATTTTATTGCCTGATACCTAAGTGGGATGAGGAATATGATTTACATGTATTTGGAAAATTGATATCAATGCCTATATCTCTCAGGAACTTCTCAGTTGCAAGTGACAGAAGTCCCACTCAAACTGGCCCCGTTACACAAGATGGGAGGAGTAGAGAGGAACATGGTTGGGAGTGGGGAAATATGTATCGCTTCTTATGACTCATAAAGCCATATATTGACTGCCACTGGGCATGTCATATCAAATGGCCTTATCAACAATCTACTCCATCTCTCAGCTCCACTTTCTTCTTTGTTGACTTCATTCACAGATTTCCAAAGAAGTAGCACAAATGGCCTCTAGAATTTCCAGGTTTACATCCTATATTTTAGCAGTCACAGAGATAAAGGAATATCTCTTTCCATATACCTGTAGTTTCAGCAAAAATTCCCAGGTTTAAATCTCAGTGGAAGAGCTCCTAGAAGATAATGTAAAGAAGCACTACAAGATCTTGTAGTAGGAAATGGTTTCAGAAATTTTATACCCAAAGCATGAGCAATGAAGGAAAAAATAGATAAATGGAACCTCCTCAAAATTAAAAATTTTTGTGCTTCAAAGGAGTTTGTCAAGAAAATGAAAAGGCAGCCTACTCAATGGGAGAAAATATTTGATAACCATGTATTCAATAAGGGCCTAATATCCAGCATGTATAAAGAAATAAAAAGACAAACAACCCATTTAAAAAATGGTCAAGAGATTTGAATAGACACTTTCCAAAGAGGAAATACAAATAACTAAAAAGCACATGAAAAGATGTGCAACATCACTAGCTATTAAGGAAATGCAAATCAAAACTGCAATGAGATATCATCTTAACACCTATTAGACTGGCGGCTATTAAAAGAAAAGAGAACTACAAGTGTTAGAGAAGATATGGAGGGAAAGGAACCCTCATTCACTGCTGTTGGGAATGTAGAAGAGTGCAGCTATTGTGGAGGACAGTTTGGTGGTTCCTCAGGAAGCTAACTATGGAACTGCTATATGATCCAGCAATCCTATTGTTGGATATATACCCAGAAGAATTGAAAGCAGGGACAGGAACAGATATATGCACATCAATGTTCATAGTGGCATTATTCACTATTGCCAAAAGTTGGAAGCAAACCAAATGTCCATCAATGGATGAATGGATAAGAAAATTGTGGTATATACATACAATGGAATATTACTCAGCTGTAAGAAGGAATGAAGTATTGACACATGGGACTACATGGGTGAATCTTCAAGGCATTATGTTGAGTAAAATAAGCCTTCACTAAAGGACAAGCATCACATGATCTTGGTGATATGATCTAAGCAAATTGAGCAGACTTACAGAGCTGGAGTCTGGAAGATAGGTTATCAGGAGACAGGAGGGGAATATGAGTGTCGTGAGCTGATGTTCAATATGGGTAAAACTTATGCTAAGGTGGAAGGAGGTGGTTGGGGAGTGGATGGGGGTGATAGTGGTGCAGGGATGTAAGTGGGGTCTACAGGGCTGGAATGTGAGGGTGAGCAGGGTGGGGGGGTTGGGTTGGACTATTCATGGAATTGGGGGGAAGGTTGGAGGAAGGAACAGGTGAACTCTGAGGATCTGTGGTTAAAACTACAATGGTGGGAATATTCTGATGGCAAATATGGCAGGGGAGGGTTACTAATGCAGAGCATCAGGAGTGGGGGGATATGTGGAAAGGGTGCACCTGGGGCATGCTTCTATGGAATATGAAAGATCAAGTCCTCAATATTAATGCATGTAACTATGACCCTTATTCCTCAAAAACTAAAACTTAATGGCTACTATAAGTTCCCAGGGGAGGGGAAGAGAAGAATAGATGGATCATAGGGCATTTTTAGGGCATTGGAATTGTTCTCCATGATCTTGCAATAACAAATACAGGTCATTATACATCTTATCAAAACCTGTAAAAGTGTCCAGTGCTAAATGTAAACCATAATGTAAACCATTGACCAAGGTTAATAGTAATGCTTCAATATTTGGTCATCAATTGTAAAAAATGTACCATACTCATGTAATATATTATTAATAGGGGAAAATGTGAGATGGAGAGGGTGTAGGTTATATGGGAATCCCCTATATTTTCTATGTCACTTTTCTGTAAACTAAAGCTTCTTTGAAAATAAAGTGAAAAAAATAAGACACTGGGGAAACATACAGAAGAAATTGTCAATGTACATAAAAGATAACAGATCTTTTTGTGATGAAAGACATAACACAAAAACAAAATTTTTTACTTTTATTTTTTTATTTTTATTTATTTCCTTTGACTTTGTTTTGGGGGAAGTTTTGGATTATGGAAGGGCTGCAACTGGGGCAGGGGAGGATCACCGGTGTGGGGAGCTGGTGATGGGGGATATATAGGGAGGGTTGCATCTGGGGCTTGCCTCTATGGAATATGAATGTGTTCAAGTGGTCATAGGGTGTTTTTTCAGTGGGAGGAGAACCACACAATAACCAAAAGAATATTGAATTCCCATCCTGGGGAGACCTGATACATTCTAATAGAGTGGCAAGAATCCCTAGAGTACATGGGCTGTGCCTATCAAAGAAGGACATACCAATATGCCAGGCACTTGATATCGATGCTGGTACTTATGAGCCTTGTTCTTGTGAAATTGCAGCTTAGTCTAGTATTGTACATTGCCTAAGAGTTACCTCCCAAAAGCCTCCTTTTTGCTCAAATGTTGCATCTCTCTAAGCCACACTCAGCATATAAACTTACTACCTTCCCCCCGGAGTGGGACATGACTCCCAGGGATTAGCCTTCCTGGCACCAAGGGATTATTACCAACTGCCAACAAGTGATGCATTTGGAAAAAGATCTTGGCCAAAAGGGGGAAATATTAAATACAAATGAGTTTTTATGGCTAAGAATTTCAAGGTGAGTCGGGAGGTCATTCCAGAGGTCATGCGCATGCCCATCTCAGGAGGCTTTTATTGACTGTCACAGTAAACAGTGCATTAAGCAAGGGTGTTTCTGAGAGCTCTAGAGACATCTAGACACTGTAGGCAGGGCAGACAACCCCAAGAATTTGGCACCCTGCAGTGGGCCTTACCTTGGAATATATGATACATATCCCCCCAATGTATCAGAGTTAGACTCACTTATAATTTTCCTACACATGATTCTTTGCCATGTTTATGTGATCCTATAATTAGCACTATACCTATTAAATATGTGTCCCAGAGAATTAACTCTTTGGTCTGTTCATATACTGGTAGAGACCTGAATCTGAGCAGATTGCACGAACACCTACTCTCCAGTTCATTGGAATTGTCCAGTACAACTAATGAAAGTATGATGATGGACAACACCCATTCTAAAAACCAGAGTATCTACAACTGCAAGCAAGAAAGTTCTTTCCATCTGTCCCATGGGATCTAAGCCCTCCTCAATTGGAATGGGCATCACCCTCCCAAAATCCCTAATATTGAGGAATACAGACCATTATACATTTTGTTAAAGCCTATGAAATTGTGTGGTGAAAGTGTAAACCATATATAAACTATAGACCATGGTTAATAGCAATGTTTTAATATGTGTTCATCAACTTTAACAAATGCACCCCACTAATGAAAGATGTTGTTAATGGGGAAAAGTGTGGGAAGGGGAGTGTTTGGGGTATATGGGAATCCCCTATATTTTTTATGTAACATTTATATAACCTAAAGCTTCTTTAAAAATAAAAAAGTGTAAGGAAGGCATACTAAGGGTTGGAGAGTTTTTCTTTTTGGAGTAATGAAATAATTTTTAAAATTTTTGTGATGATGAATGCACAACATTGTGATTGTACTAAAAGCCATTGGTAATTCACTTTAGATAGATTGTAGGATATGTGAATATATCTCAATAAAACTGCTTAATAAGTAAATAAATAATTGTACAGGGATAGCAAAAAATAGCAGTTGTGTACAGCATGGGAAACAGAGAGAGATTGAGAGGTGAAGAATTTTCTTGTTTGTTTTTTTGTTTATTATTACTATTATTATGGAAATAATGAAAATGCTCTAATGGTGATTGAAGTGATGAATGCACAACTTTGTGATTGTACCAAACACCACTGATTGTACACTTTGGATAAATTGGATGCTTTATTAATATATATCAATAAAATTGATTTGTTAAGAAAAAATTTAAAAATAAAATTTAAAAGGGTACACTTTAGAGTTCCACTAAAATTTCTTCATCAAACAAAGTGCAACAGAAGTAATTAGGACTATTTTAATGTTTTTATTCATGACTTAGGTCACTAAACAAGGCTGGCTTTGCAATCTGAAAAAACGGTTTCTTTATTTTGTATGTTTAGATGATACTCCATGCCTTTTACATAGTCTTTTACATAGTCTGGTTAAAGAAGCTTAATTTTAAGTATTAATATGATCTCCATTATTAATGTTTCAAGCAATACAATTTGTGAAATAAAATTGTGCCTTAAAAAAAATCTCAGTGGGCAACATATCCACTCACATATATGTGTGCATGCAAACACAATTTTACACACTGGCACACACACAGGCACACCATATAACTACCACCAGCATCAATGACAACAACAAACCTGATTGTCCATATTTAAGTCATTTAAATCATATGCCAATGACTGTGGCCAAGGGTGGCTTGGTCTATTTGCCATAGCTGGCTGATTTGCCAACCTCTGGCACTTGTGGTGGCAGAGAGAGAGCCCTACCTGCATCACGTGACCTGAGAATGGGGAAAATCAAGGAGCAATTACTATAATAAAGGAAAATGGATGATGCAATGCGAAGAGTAAGATCTCTTCCAACCCAAAGATTTCAAGCTTCTGACCATCATAGGACATTTCAGGTATTTTTTCCAATACCATTATAAAATTATCCTTATGATAAAATGCATACATACATTTTTTAAAACTTTCTCCAGTGTGATGTTTATATCAACCCCTGTGGGGAAATATCATCCATTCTCAGAAATTGTAAGAAGATATCTGTCGATGGATAAATAAATAGCCATAGGAAGTTAATTGAAATAACTGAGAAACTTTCCATATCAATTTGAGTTTATATGATTCTGAGACTGTATGAAAATTATAGGAATCCAGTTCCTAAAATATAGAAGAAACAGAAAGACTGCTCTGCTCAAAACACCTAGAAATGCCAGATTAAAAGGACATTCACTTCTGGAATGGCACTGCCAGGAGGTCTGCAGACCTGTCCTCAGGAAGACAATCATAAATAGTGAAGTTTGTAAAAACATTAAAAAATATGTGGAAATTCAACAATACATTCCTAAATTACCAAAGTGTCAAAGAAGAAATAACAAGAGAATTAAGAAAATACTTGGAGTTGACTGAAAATAAACTAATCCATTCCTATGTATATAAACCTATTGTAGGGGGACCAAAATGTATGGGATGCAGTTCTTAGAAGGAAATTTATAGCTTTAAATGCTTATGTTTAAAAGGAAGAAATATCTCAAATCAATAAACTAACCCTCCATCTTAAGAAACTTGTAAAAGAAAGGCAAATAAGCCTAAAGTAAACAGAAAGAATGTAACAATAAATATGATTGGGAATAAATGAAATAGAGAATAGAAAATCAATGAAGTGAAAATCTGATTCTTTGAAAATATAAGCAGAGTTTATAAAATTGGCTATATTGATCAAGTTATAAAGAAGGAAGATTCAAATCACTAAAATGAAGAATGAAAGAGGGAATATTACTATTGATCTTATAGAAATTGAAAGGATTATAAGGAATACTATGAAAACTGTTTACCAACATATTAGATAACTTAGAGGAAATGCATAAATTCCTAGAGTGGCACAAACTACCAAAACTGGCTCAAGAAGAAATAGAATATCTGAATAGACCTATAGCAACTAAGAGGTTGAATTAGTAAGCATAAAAAAAAAATATCCACAAAGAAAAGATTAGTCTAGATGGCTTTGCTGGCGAATTTTACAAAATATTTAAACAAATATTAATATTAATTCTTCTAAAACTCTTCCAAAAAAATAAAACTGCAGGGAACACCTACAAACTAACTGTAAGTCCATTATTACCTGGTACAGAACAGACAGAGACATTATAAGTAAAGAAAACTATAGATTAATATTTCTTACGACTGTAGATGCAAAATCTTCAGCAAAATACTAGTAAACTGAATCTAGCAACATATAAAAAGGATTATACACCATGACCAAGTGATATGTAAGGTTGGTTTAAAAGCCAAACGTAAATTGATGTAACTGACTATTTCAATAAATAATGGAAATACACATGTAATCATCTTAATAATGCAGAGAAAAACTTTTAGAAAATTCAACAATCCTTCATGATAAAAGCACTTAGCAAACTAGGAATGAAATGGAATTTCCTAAACTTCATAAAAGGTATTGATGAGAAATACACAGCTAGCATACCACAATGCTGAAACACAGAATGCTTTACCCCTAAGATCAGGAATAAGACAAGGATGTATGCTTTCATCATTTCTATTCAAAATTTTATTAGATATTCTATCCAAGTCATTTAGGCAAGAAAGAAAAGTAAAAGGCACTTATATTATAAAGAATGAAGTGAAACTGTCTCTATTTTCAGATTAATTTAATGTAAATATCAATGGAATAGAATGAAGAGTCCATAAATAAACGCTCATAGTTCTGGTCAAGTGATTTTTGACAAGGGAGCCAAGATAATTCAATGAAGAAACAATAGTCTTTTTACAAATGTTGCTGGGACAACTTGATGTAAAACTGCCTACAAATGAAATCAGACTCCTATCTCACACCACATACAAATGTTAACTCAAAATGGATTGTGGTGCTTTGAGTCTTTTGTGGACCTCAGAAATTTACATTCTTAATCTAATCCATTTCTGTGCCTGTAAAACTATTGTAGGTGGAATTTTTTTATTAAAATACTTTAGTTAAGTGCCTTAGATTAGATGGCATGACCCAGGGTGGATCTTAATCCTCTTACTGGAATCCTTTATGAAAGGAGGAATGAAAAGCCACAAATACAGAAAAAAGCTGCAAAGACAGAGAGAAACACCCAGAGGCTGAGAGAGAAGGTCCCAAATGCTGCAGACTGGAATCAGTGGAGACCAGAGCCACAGGCAGAGACCCCAAAAGGTGAGAGAGAAAGCCACACACAGAGCAGCCAGATGCTGAAATGGCTGAGAGGAAAAGGCAGGGACAAGCAGAGACACCATTGTGCCCTGCCACGTAGCAGGAGTCCAGGATCGCTGGCAGCCAACCTTCAGGGAGAGAGCTTTGCCTGATACTCTGATTTGGACATTTTTTTCTCAGGCTAAGAACTATAAGCTTAGAAGTTAATAAATCCCCTTTGTAAAAAGTTAATCCATTTGTGGAATATTGCATTGGCAGCCTTTAGCAAATTAAAACATGGATCAAAGACCTAAATATAAAAGCTAAAGCTATAAAACTTTTAGGAGAAAACATAAGCATAAGTTTCTTTAACCTCCTTGGATTAGACAATGATTTCTTAGATGTGACACCAAAAGCACAAGCAGACAAAAGTGAAAAAATAAAGTGAGCATCACCAAAATTAATACTTTTCTTGTTCAAAGGGCACCAACAGGAAAGTGAAAAGTCAACAATTATTAGCACTAATAAAATACTTGAGTACTGAATTTTGGAGACAAAATGAATGCTAAACACAACAAAAAGGAAAACCATGTATAGACATATCAGAGTGAAACTGCAGAATGCCAAAGACCAAGAAAATCTTTTAAGAGGAATGTGAATAAAAGGTAACTTACCTAGAAAGAAAAAAACTTATACTGAGAGCAGAACTCTCACCAGAAAAAATTGAAGCCAGAAGTCAGAGTAATATTTTCCATGAGCTAAGGTGTAATAATTGTCCCTGAACCCTGATCATCATTCAATAATGAGATCAAAATAAAATCATTTTTAGACAAATACTGAGTTTATCACTTAAAATCACTGGAAGAACTACTAAGGATGTATTTAAGCAAAAAAGAAATTGCTGCCAGACAGAAGGAATGAGAGACAAAAAACAATTGTAAGCAAAGGAACTGGTAAACATCTAGGCAAGTAAAAAGAAACATTGCCTATACTAAAACAATTATAAAGATAAACTTGGGATTAAAAAAAAAACAAGGTGGATATAAAATACTGGAAAACATTAACATGCAAGACAATAAGAGATGATCAGAATTAATGTGTTATTCCAAAAACTATAGAACCTGAGAAACATGACAGTGATAAACATATTTCTCACATATACCAGATTAATGGTTTCCTAGGAGCCACTTACACTTTGAATAGATAATAGAAAAGATTTAAGTGAAAAGAGAGGTTTCTTATCAAGTAGCGAAATCAGAAAATATTCTTTTCAAAGTAGATGAGACTAAAATTGTATTTAGTTTTCACTGGGGCTATTCCCAGATAGTCTGTCACTACCAATACCAAGCATAAAGTAGGAATTCTGTAATGACCTAGTGTTTTCTAAGAGCAGCCACAGGAAATATGAGTAATAAATATGATACCCTTGAATGAACACAGACATTCATTCATGCATTTCTTCAATTCAATAAGGTTCTGAGTATGTGAGTGCATATGTATGTGTACCTGGAATTACACTAGATGCTCTCAGATTCATTCTAGACTGACAGGACAATAAAATATAATCAGCCAAGTCTGGAATAAAATAGATGTAGTCTATATTACAGTTTATAATCTAATGAAGAAAAGGCCCTGCCCTCACACCCCCATTAAAGAAACAAGAATTCAATATAACCTGGGTTACAATGATACAAGAGTGGACTTTGGTCTTCACCCTTTGCATTGCCAGTCCTTTCTTTCCAATAGTGAGCAATCAAAAGATAGGGGATTTTTGTTCCCATTAAAGAATGCTTTTTCTTTAAAGGAAAAGCATTCATTCATTCATTCATTCATTCAACATATTTTCTTGAAGTGCTAATATATGTAAGGTATTGTGATAGGAACTGGAGATAACTAGTAGTGAGCAGAACAAATGTGGTTCTTACCCTTGTGAAGCTCACTGTGCAAGTGAAGAAGACAAAATGTCTGTTTCACAATTGTGAAGTTACAAATGTGAAATAGGTAGATGGTTATAGGATATAATTCAAGACAACAGCAGTTCTTAAGCTAGTTACAGATTAGAATTCCCAAGGAGCTTCCAAAAATACAAATTCTAGGCCTCTCTCAAGACCAACTGAATCTGAATCTCTGGCAGGAGTAGGTGGCAACAGGCAAAGATTTTTTTTTTTTTTTTAAAGTTCTTAAGGTGAATCTAAAGTAGAACCAGAGTTGGAAACCCCTGTAGTAAGCTCTAGATTTGACTTAGTCATAGAACTCAAGGAAGGATGACTCCACTGAGATCTGAGGCAGGGGGGCAAGGGATGAAGTTTTCTGTAAAAGTTCTGAGAGAAAGAGGTATGCTGCCTTCAAAGAACCAAAAGCAGTTGAATGCTGCTAGAATGAAAGTGAGCTTGAACGTAGGGCAAGCTAAGGCTGGAGGGATGGCTGTCAGCCGGACACTGCAGGGACTTAAGGGTCAGATAAGGGGCTTTGGTGTCATACTAAAAGCAAATCGACTCCCTGACTGTTTTAAGGAAGGACCAAAATAGTCCTAGGAAAACCACAGACAACATTTTAAAATAGAAGATTGTTTATCTTTAGAATCCTCACTAAATTTCCAGCAAAGATTTCCAACAAGGCTATTAATTTTTTCTTTTGGATTTAAAATACTCATTTTCATTCTTTTTATTATCAGATTGGCCATAGGTCTCTAAGCCCAGTCTTCCACTGTATTAATACAGCCATCTGTAACTCAGGATTTTGCTGAGCTGGGAGGGAGGTACAGGTGTTAGGTAAGCCCATATCTACTCCCCACATCATGCCCAGAGAGGAAGCCGAGGGTCTAGAGATCCCAAAACTGATTGAGAATTTATAGATAAAAATGATGGTGACAGTACACATTTATAGTGCTCTTTGTTTCATAAAAGTAAACATCAGAAGCATTTCTCTTTTATATTATGCATTAGGCATGATAATCACAGATCCTGGATATTCTAAGGAAGCCCTAGTTTCTTGTAATTTCAATATTTTCAATAAAGTTAATCTGATGTTTTGTAATTCACTGATTAGGAACAAGATATTTTCACTTACTATATAAGACTTCCCATATAAAATTCCCAGACTAAAGAAAAAATCTCTTGTCAGATTTCTTACCTCCACATGGTAGCCATATATTGTTTGCCATTATGAGATTATAAATACATCCCTTAGAAACTGGATTAGAGCAGCACCGTGCCTTCCTGAGTTACAGCAAGAGCTGCAATCCAGGACTGGGTTGATCATCTTCTTATTCCATTTGACTTTCCACACTTCCATTTACTCCTTTCTAAACTGAGGAGAGAACATTACCAGTCCTTGTCTATATGGCTGTGACAAGGGATAATTGCAAATCTTTCAGCATATATCAAAGCCAGGCTATGTGCATTTTATACAGATACAATTTGTTTTAATATTAAGGTCACTGAAGGCTTATAGAAGAAAGTGACAACTGTTTCTTTTCCAAGAGAATATATCAGAAAGGAGTGAAAATTGGGTTTTCTCCTATTTTTAGCAGAAAGGGATATTTATTGATCCTTAGAAAAGTTGAAATGCTGCAAAGTTTTTCTGGAATCAATTAAACTTGTATTGGATTCAGGGACCTGCCATAGGAAACAGGAATATAATCTGGCCTCTTTTCATCCTTAGTTTCTATGACTCACTGCTCCTTGGCTGCTTCTAAGACATTTTCATCGAAACATGGGAAATTGATGTAGTACTTTGTGATTCTGATGATGATACCAATAGCAAATGAATTGACTACAGAATATTAAGTCAAATATTAAAATAATTAAATCAGAATCAAATCAAAAAGTGTTAAAAAAAAAAAGCAGAACTCACTAGTACACTGATACTGTGATTATGACTGTATAGAAATATGTATGCTTATGAGCTCATAAGCAAATGAAATGCTTTGCTAGGGTAGTGGGATTAAGGCTCTATATGTTCATTTCTTCTTTTAAAATTATCCAAACTCTCAACAATGGTTATCTTTATGATATGAGATCAAAGAGAACTTTTACTTTCTAAGCAATATAATTCTGTAATGTTTGAATTTTTATAATAAACATGTACAGCTTTTATAATACAAAATTAAAAATACTTAAAAATAATTATTCCCTTAATTTATAACATTTCATAAAAAAATATCTAATTTCAATTTCCTCCATCGTCCTGTACTCCTCATTGGCCAAACCCACCTAGAGAACATAGAAAGAGAGCCCATGGATACAGTATATATAGCTTAGGTTCCTGGGCAGATAGAGGGGGAAGGGAGGGCAGGGAGAAGATGGAAATATTTCTGGAAGAGAAAATGAAAACTCCTTACCCTTCCAATGTATATACTATCTTGTGGTGAAATATAAATTAGAATAATTAGACTTTACATTGATATAAAAAATAAGGATAAAGAATGAAAGCCAGTAGAAGAACAATGAATAAATAGAAGGAATAGCATTTAAAAGCACACTATTTTGCAAATAATATTGTAATAATTAAAATTAATTAGACAAGAATCAATGGATAATAAATCTAGTAAGTGAAAGTTGGATTAGGAACAAGATATTTACCTAGACAAAGAGTACCTCTTCTCAAATCACTTATAAATTATAAAAGAAAAATAATTTTAGAGTACAGAAATCTGGCATAAACTAAATTAACTGATTGATTAAATATAACAGGACCTTACAAGAGAGAAGCAATGTGTCGTGTCAAAGGGAGCCTCAAGATTGTTCTGATTTCTCACTGGAAGCCATGGAGTCAAGAAGGCAGTGAGATGACATATTTAAAGTGCTGAAAGCAAAATATTGCCAACCAAGAATTCTACACTGGGCAAAACTGTCTTTCCAAAATGAGGAAGAGAAGATATTCCCAAATAAACAAAGCCTGAGGCAATTCATCACCATTGAACTAGACCTATAAGATATACTAAAGACAGTTCTGCAGGAGAGGACAATAGACAATAGATTGAAGTTCATGAAAAAATAAAGATCTCTGGTAAGGTAGTGACATGGGTAAATATAAATGTGGCATTATTATATTTTTGGTTTAGAACTCCACTTTTTACTTCCATAGCATCTAAAAAGCAAATTTATAAATATAATAATAAGTCAGTGGTTCGGGACTCATAATGTACAAATATGTAATTTTTACAAGAAATACATAAAGGTGGGGGGACAAGGGGGTATAGGAACATAGTAAGTGCATTTGCGGTTAATTCGATAGCAAAGCAAATGAGACTGTGATCAATTTAGAATGATAAATTTAAGCCCCGTGATTCCTACAAAGAAAATATTGGAGATATGCAAGCTCATAGAGACAAAAATTGAATACAGGTTGCCAGTTGTGGGGTTGGGGGAGTACAGGAGGAATGCGGATTTAATGCATATTGAGTGTAAGGTTTCTGTTTGGGGAGAAAGAAAAGTTTTAGTAATGGATGGTGGTGAGATGATTGCAACATCGCGAATGTGATCAATCCCATTGAATGGTATGCTTGGGAGTGGTTGAGATGGGAAAGTTTATGTTGTATATTTGTTCCGACAATGAAAAAAAAAAGAAAGAAAATGAAATGCATCATCTTGGCGAGGATCTAACAGGGAGGAGAAAAGGCTCAGAGACATTATTGAGGAAAAATTGGAAAAGAGGCTCTAATCTTTGTATAAATGTTAAATTTCTTGAACTTGATAACTGCATTTGAGATGATTATAATAGTGAATATACTTGTTGTTAGGGAAGTCCGTGACTGTAATAAATGTTCAAGGAGCATGACGTATACAACCTATACTCAAGTGTTCAGCAAATGGATGAATGGATGGATGGATGGATGGATGGATAGATGGATGGATGGATAGATAGATAGAGAAGAAGGCAGGGAGGTAGGGAGGGAGGAGGGAGGAAAATACTTATGGCAAAGGTTAAAATTGGTGGATCTGGGCCTCTCAGTGGTTGGAGGTGTGTTGTAGTTCTCTGTATGGGGTTTGCATTGTTTTTGTAACTGTCCTGTAAGTTTGAAAGTATTTCAAAATTAAAATTTTAAAAAAATTAACAGGAAAAGTGACACAGGTGTCTTCTGGGTGTAAAACACTTAGAAGGATACATCATTTATAAAGTAAATGCATAACCTGAACTTAATTAAGAGAAAACTTCAGGTAAATGTAAATTGAGAGATAATATATGAAATAATTGATCAGTACTTTCACAACTCTCAGATCATGAAGAACCAAAAAATGCTGGGAAATTGTTTTAGTTTAAAGAGACATGACAGCAACTAAATGCAATGCATGGTTTTGAATTAGATATTGGACTGGAAAAAATGCTGTAAAAACAATTATGCAATTGGAGCTATTTGAATATGTACAGTACATTGGATAGGAATATTATATTAAATTTTGTTAGCCCTTTAATTTTTATCTGATTTTGATTATTGTATGGAGTTTATTTAAGAGATTATCCTTTTTCTTCACCAATAAAGACTGAGGTATTTAGCAGAATAAGGACATGATGTCTTCAACTTATTTCAAATGGATTAGAAGTATAATACTTATATATGGAGAGAGAGAAAGAGAATATGATCAATTGAATGGGGCAAAATATTAACAATTGATGAATTTGTGTAAAGAATATATGGGAGTTTTTGTACGATTTTTACAGGTTTTATTATTTGAAATTATTTTGAAATAAAAGTTAAATAAATAAAAAAACTTACAGTAAAAACAATAACAACAACAACAAAAACACCTTTATAAACCTAACTATGTTTGTCTTAGAAATTTTTACCATCATTCAAAATATGTTACTAACTTGATGCAATTTTTCACGTTTGCACTATGCATTTTATGTGGAATGAACTGTGAATGACCAAAAAAGCCAAAGGGAAAATCAGATATAAAGTAGCCAAGTTTAGTTAGCAGACCATTTCCTTTTATGGAATATGTACCATTGTTTCTGCAAATACATAATGGTTCATTGAATTAAATCACCTTGAATCTAGTTACTGTTTAAATCTTTTCAATAAACCCATAGACTTTCATGATATTATCTTACTGTCTAATCTCTTCCTTAAAAAAATCCATGGAACTACACTACACAAACAATAAATCCTAAGTTAAACCATGGACTTTAATTAATAGTACAATTATAAAAATGTGCTATCATCAATTGTAATACATGTTCCACAACAATGCAAGATGTTGGTGGTAGGATGGTATATGGAAATCCTGTATTTTGTGCTTGATTGTTCTGTAAGTCCACAACTTCTTTCCCATAATATTATAAATTCATTCATTCAAGTATTTTATTGACTTAAAAATATTTGATGTCCCCTGCCTCTTCACTTCTTAGAAATCAAACAGAAAAACCAAAGTATGGTGCTCTATCAGTTTATGAATTAAATGATCCAACAGCAGTACATTAGGCTCCCCAGGCCTAATGGCATTTTAGCCAAAGAGGAACAGATAAACCAGGTAGTGCCATGGTCCAAGCACACATTCATGACTCTCTGGTTCCTCATCATTGCCAGGGGTGGCATGAAGCCCACTCTATTTGGGACCTGTCATAGGTCAGCCCACATCTCCTACATACCACTTCCATCACCCCCAGAGTCCTAAAATCTGTAGCTGTGGTAACAAACTGGTGGCTTATAGATAAAATTTTCCCTGTAGACTTAGGGTTTTTGTTTTTTTGTTTTGTTTTGTTTTGTTTTTACCCTCACAGTGCTTTTCTAAAAAAATGAGTTGATATTTAAAATCTGGAAAATTTAACATAAAAATTTAGATTTTTCACATTTTCAAAAAATCTAAAGATATGTCCTTGATCCTCAAATGGAAACAGTTACCTGAAGCTGAGCAGAAGCAAAACACTTTCTATTGGAAATGTGCTTCCCAATTGCTATTTTCTCTGCCATTCTTTATTCTCCTATCCCAGAGTTTGTTTATATCACATGCCTGGACTCAGCAGCTGACTTTGGCCTACAATTCTAGAGTGTGCAAACAAGTTTTTACATGCTCATTATTTCTATCATCAATTACTTAACTTCATATGAATAAATTCATTGGAAAATGACAACAATTTCTGATACCTGGTAACTTTAGCCCTACCAACATAATCAAGTTCTATGGCAGCCCTCAGATAGGCTGAAGTTGAGCCATCAGCCATGAATAGACCATAACAACTGGAATAATAAAGAATCTACATCTTTGTGGAAAAGGCTTTATTAGAATTAAATACAGGTACAGCCTACTCTCAGTTAGTAGTTCCCAAAAAAATCTGAGGATTGGCTGCAAAGGAACTTTGGAAAGTATCACAAATTTCTTATTCCTGTTTTCCTACACTGGGGGTTCTACTACAACAAGTATGGGCATTATGGATTTTTACAAAAGCTCTAAAATCTCCACCTGGTGATCTGATGGACCTCCAGCTCTGGGCCTACAAAGCATGGGTCATGTTTTCTCCCTCAGACACAAGACTAGCAAGGCTTGTTTTACTTGGTAATGATTATGAACTCTTAGCACATTCATGGACTAGCCACTCAGCAACCAAATATCTTCAAGTGGAGCTAACATTAACTGCTAATTATATGGTCAGAACTACAACAGGTTTGGTATAAAGAAATGGGATGCAAGAGTGTGTTAGAAATAAACATTCTGCAGTGTTTTGACACTCCTCTCTAATTCAAGGTTACATCTTATCTCATTTTTTATCATCAGATTTGGGAAAAAGATTATGGTTTAAAAAAAAAAAGTCTGGGCAATTCAGCTTCTTCACCAACAAATGAAAGCTCAGAGGCTTACAATGGAAAACTTTCAAAGTTTAAAAAAAAGAAATAGAGTGGCTAAATTATATATTCCTTTCCAACATTCAGTAAAGTTTGTAGACATGGCCAACGACGAAACATGAGTAAAAATATATTTCTGAATACAGAAAAGGGAGGGCAAAAATACTGATGAAAGAGCAAGCATTGATATATTTCAACTACTGCAAAGATTCAAAGTACTTTCTGAGCTAGCAGGAACCCTAGGGAATCATATAATCTAATTCTCTTGTTTTACAATTAAGTATACTGAAACAGAAATCAATTTGAACTTCTTATGTCTTACACCTAATAATGGGTTGAATTGGGACCTCAACCCAGTTATTTTAATACATATCTAGGGTTCTGTGCACTAGAATTTCATAATTTTAGAGAATATTTGAGTTTACATGAGGCAGGAAACTTTTTCACATTCCCTTTTTTGCAGTATTCATATTTTCTCCATGTTCTTATTCTCAAGGGCTAGAAACCAGATGAGATTTTTGCTGGAATTCAGAATGTAAAAAGAGGAGGAATTACCAACATTCAAAATTCTTTACCTACAGCAATTATATTTGTCAGTCTTGTATATAAGCTTAAAGAGTAAGCTGATTTCAAAAATTTGGTTCAACTCATAACAGAACAAAATATATGAAGGTAACTGTTTTAGTTAAGTTTACCTAAGTCTTGAGTATCAAAAACTCCAACTCCAACTGGCTTAAAAATAAAGAGATTGGGGGGTGGATGTGGCTCAGGCTGTTGTGCATTTACCTCCCATGTGGGAGGTCCCAGGTTCTGTTCCCAGTGCCTCCAGGAGAAGGCAAGCAAACAATGAGCAGACAGACAAGAAAATCATCTGGGGAGAGGACATAAATTGAAATAAATTAGTAAAGTAAATAATTTTTTTTTAAAAAATTAAAAAAATAAATAAATAAAGAGATTATTGGATCATACAATTAAAAACAACCAGGAGTTGGGTGAGTTTCAGGCGGTTGAATCTGGGTCCTGTCAACTCTGTCTTCCTCTGTATATGTTTGCCTCCTACTAAAGTTCCTTGTTGTCACAAGATGGCCACCAGCAATACCTGGGGCAACATGTCTCCTGGTTCATGGTGGATAAGGAGAGAGTCATTTCCCACAGTTACCAAATGCTTCATTCTGATTAGATCAACTTGAACTAGTCACTCACGTCCTTATTGGCTTAATCATGGGTCTCTTGACCATCACTGAATCAATGTCTAAATTACAGAATGATTGAATTAAGATCATCCTGGTTGTAAATTTATACAGTTGCATAGATGTATAAAAATTTATTTATCCATATACTGAAGATTTGCTCTCTTTATTGTAAGTTTGTTATACCTCAAAAGGAATGGGGGTGTAACCCTTGAAAGGTTTACAAAAATAATTAGGGAGGATTCCTGGAACTAGGGATAGATAAATCTTACACAAACTATATGGTAGCAACATATGAGGAGGGTAATGTATGTCAGGGTTGCAATCACAAAGTTCTCTACAGTTACTATGTAAAAGTTGGGCAGTTTATGTAAAGAAGACGGTAATTTGCAACGCAAATGAAATCTTGTTGCAGGACTTTAAAAACTCAGCACCAAGTCCTATTTACCCCGTGGGGTAGGGTGGGATGAAATGGAAGCAAATGTAACTGAATGGGACTGACTGAGATAGAATGGAATTTATGTCTCAGGGTAGGACAAAAGGGGGCTGTACTCAGTCAATTAAGCATGATGGCATGTGTGACCTCAAGCTCTATAGCATTTCTATTAAAGAATAAGCCCTATCCTTGTGAAGAAATACCCGTTCACCAGTTTATATCATATGACAATAACCCAACTTCCCTAAAACTCACATTTAGCAAATGCAAAGATTTGTTTTAGAAATGCTAATATTGGGATTGATTGACAGGCAAATTGAATTTTGTGGGAAGATGATGGTCAGAGAAGGCAGTTATGGTTAAAAAGAAGGTGCTGCATGATAAAAGTGGGTCAAAAGGAACAATGATTTTATGCAAGCCAGAAAAAATTTGTCAAGGAAAAAAAAAAAAGAAAGAAAGAAAGAAGAGAAGAGAAAGAAGAAGCTTGGATAAGGGGTTTATTAAAACAATATGAACTATGTGCAGTTCACAAAATGACAAACACTGCAAAAGAGTGAAATTTTCATCTGAATTCACAAGGCTATCCTTGGAACACAGAGAGAAAAGGATAAGATTCCACAGAGATGGAAGATGATACAGATGATGAAGGTAAGGAATCCAATGGCTAGGATAAGATTCATCAAATGAGATGCAGTGGACATGCTTTGAATTATCTACCTAGATATATTTGAATATCTGGTTTTCCCACATTTTAACACAGTACTTTTGTTCTCTAAATGGCTTAAAGGGATTGTAATATATTCAGGATATGTGTCAAAGAAGGGACACAGTTTTAGAAAGGAAAAGACTTCAGTGTCACTGTACCTAAATGCAGAGTTGACAAATAAAGGAAGAGGAAAAGGTATTGTATCACTGCTGTGAATAGCAAAAATGCATATATTCACACATCACCTTATAAAAGTTAGATTAATAGAGTAAGCTTCACAAAATATCTTCAGTAGACAGGGGATATAGCCACAGATTTTTGATGTTGTTTTCTTGTTGGCTTTCATCAAAGGAAGAAAGTATATGACTTGACTCATGATTGGTTTATTGAGGTCATTAACTAGGAAGAGAAGTCCCTAATCATGTGTCATGGCTACTGAAAGACACCAGGCATAAGTCCCTAAACCCTGCTATTTACTTCTTTTATCATCTTAATAATTGTAATAGCTACTCTATTGAGCACAGATGACCTGAAAGTTACTGTGGCAAGACCTTCACATATCCTGATATAATCCAATGAGATAGCTATTATTATTCTCTTTTACTTAAGAGAATACTCAGAGAGTGTCTTGTACAAGTTCCCACAGCTAGTAAATATCAAAGCTAAAATTTGAATCCAGATCTGTTTGACTTCAAAGCTAGTTTCCTTAACTACAATGTTATACTGCAGTTAACTGGCTTATCTCATTTCACTCTCCACTCAGCATGGCTTGCATCCTGTGTTGACATCCATAACAATAACAACAGAGGTAGTTATTGGACTTTCCAGTGAGGAGGGTTTACTGTTGCCCTTTGAATGCTAAAATTGTGCCTTTTTTACCAACCACCAATAGAAGATCTAACTACACTCAACTAAGACTAAATAAGAGCACACTCACAAAAGCAAGGCATAGCACAGAGGGAGTCCTAAAAATTATATTGAGTCAATGCCCTGCCCATATCACCTCCACATTCATCGTTTCTACTGCTTAAACCTGGAGCTCCTGGTGACCACAGGACTATGCTCAATGCAGATCAAAAGCACTGGAGAGCTCAAGTAGCTGGGGGAAGCAGGAATTTGTATCTAAACACTCAGCTTCCTAGCCCCTGGTGGGAGACAACTCTGAGGTATGTTCTAAGTAGTCTCGCAGAGGGCGCCAGTGGAATTAATCTCCAGTTTCTCACAACAGAAGCTGCTCATCAAAGCTCACTGCATTGGCTGCCTCCTCCTCTTTCCCACTTCCTTCCTGGCACTTCCTAGGATCACCTGCCCTCCAAACTGACTTAGGTTTAGTTGTCCCACATGGTAGAAGTAAATTATTTGGTAGTCAAACACAGTTTTACACATATAGGAGAAGCTGTGGTTGCTTTTATTTATTTATTTATTTTTCTAAAAGATACTTAGATTTCATAAAATGTTACATAAAAAAATATAAGAGATTCCCATATGCCCCACTCCCCACACCTCCCACTTTTCCACACATTAGCAACTTCTTTCATTAGTGTGGTACATTCATTGCAATTGATAAACACATTTTGAAGCATTGCCACAGTGGTTGCTTTTTGAGAGTCCAAAATATATACTATTTACCCTTCCTCCCTTAGGCAAATTATGTCCCCAAAAGACAAAGAGGCAAACCAGGTTAATGTTACTTATTATTGAAAGTCAGAAACTGATATTATCACTCTATTTGAGGCACCAGCTAAATTTACATGATTAAATAATAACAAGAACAATAATATAATGTTATTATTAATAACAATAATAATTATAACAACAATAAAGAAACTATCACATATAAAACACCTGTTATGTGTCAGCTATGAGGCTAGGCAATTTACATCTATTATTTATCATCTTGACCACACATTTTTGGTTTAGATAGGTGTTGTCCCCCTCCTACTGATGTGAAAATTGGAGTTAAAGAAGATAGGTAAGTTGCTGTAGTCCCACAGCTCGTATAGTAGTAGGGGTAATGAGATTGCATCTTAGAATCAAGCCACTTAAAATAAAACAGATCTGAGTTCAAATCCTTATACTGTTACTAATGTACAATCAAGGATTAATAGCCTAATTTCTTAATGATTAGATTTCTCCATTAGTAAAAATGAAATACCATACCCAAGGGCACAGGAATCTGCCATGGGGATTTAAAAGCGTAAGCTTGAGAATGGATTTAAAAGACAATTTGATAATAAAAAAATTAAGTAAACCAAAGGATTACTATTATTCAAGGCCCTGTTATAATTACAGGCCAGTAATGAAGCAGCCATTACATTTGTTTTGTCAGTGTTCTTGACTTTACATTTTCCTTTTTCACTGTGAGCAGTAGGCCATCCATGTTCAATCTCTCCAGGTAAAGTGAACCTAATCAGCCAACCACAGGGAGTTCACAAATGTAAGGGGGCTCATTATTCATCGCTTCTGAGGAGCAGCTACTGCAGCCCTAGTTAGTGATTAAATATTTAGTGTCAGTAATATCAGAAACAGAGAAAAGGAAACGCTGCAATTCTTAAATGCCTAGGAAACCATATTGAAGGCAACCAGTCAATCACACGAGTGGCAGACTCTGACTACCTCATTAAAGGTGCTAAAAGAGAAAATATGTTCCAGATCCTACCCAGTTGCTCTCTCCCTATTAGGCACTATTTGGAATATTCTTTGAATTTGAGAACTAGCTTGAAGCAAAACTCACCACCAAGTACAGAAAAAGAGAGATATTATAAATAATTTGCTTTACCACCAATTCTAGGTGAACTTGATATATGGCCTGAGGCTTTACAATGCTAGGGAAACTGGAAACTGTCCTCCTTTCAGAACATAGGGTCTCAGACTCACTGCATGACAAAATAGAATAACTTGCATCCACTCCACTACCTCTCCTACCACCTCCTCCCTCTCCAAAAAAAAAAAAAAAACCAAAAAGCTAAGATTAATGTACTGACCTCTAGATGTTCCTAAACTGTACACAAGTATAACTGCAACAAGGTAAAGGAAAAATATTAGCATCTTACCATTTTATTCCTTGAACCTAGTGCTGGCCAGTCCAAGATTGGATGTGAAATAGTAGATTCACATATCCAAATTAGATCTCTTCAGATTCAAGCAAGAACAGAACTCACTCAAGTACCCAGAAACTGAGGATATGGTGGTTTGGGTACATATCACAGCATGCGTATATGCTCAAGCCGGTTTGCTAGAGGTCCTGCGACTGTGGGGGTTTCAGCCTGTGCTTGTGAGGGCACATTGATTATGCCACATGCTAAAAATCTCTCTATGTATACTCAGGCTGTAGAATGGTTTCAGCTTTAACTGCTGGGTCCATTCTGCTGCTCCTTCTTAAACATTCATTTTTTAACTAGCATCATCACTTTACAGACACATTGGGCCAACCCTTGGTAGCCAAAGGGAACTTCATTCCAAGCCTAGGCAGGATTACACTGTGCTCAGTGCTGAGATGTTTCCCTCTGCTTCACTAGTAAAGCAATGGTCTGGGTTCTCCTCTTGGCTGACTCTTCCCCTCACTTCTAGTTCTCAAAGTTGTTCTCTGTCTTTTCCCACTTGTCCCTACAAGTCTCGGGCTCCCTGGTCCAACAAGGGGACTTTGCTGATTTGCATGGTTGCATGAGCAAGAAACGTCAGGTCAAGGGCTCTGCCATTCACTAATGTCTGGGACACAGCCGACCCCGTCAGCAGCCACACTGAGTTGACTCCCATTCCCAGCACAGACTTAATCGCAGCCATCCCACTCTCCACACTGTTCTGTCAAGTCCTAATGATTTTTCCAGACTTCATTTATTAATCAATGCTGCTGAAGGGAGCCTTGACCCCAACAGCCATTTCCATTTGTTGGAGACAAAGAAATAGCTTCAAATAAGCCAAGAAAACTATATCCTTAAGAATCAATGGATGTCTCTTCTACAACGTTTTCCTAACTTTGAACCTTTGTTCCACCATCTCCCTGAAGGTCCCTGTAGGGGAACAGTCCTGGATTCACCCACCTGTCAACTAAGCCTGAAAGTCTTGGTACCGCACAGACAAGTTTCCAATGGAGCAGGCAGTGATTTGAAATATGGTTCTACTCACTGTGTATTCTTAACTTTTTAAATCACATTTACATTTCATTCTGAAATAAAAATTCCAGACTTTCACATTGACAGAGATAAATAAGTGATAATCATCAGGAAAATAATATTGTTTAATGTATATATAAAAAGAATAGTTGAATAAATTGGCTTATGGCAGCACTATTAAATGTGCATTTGTTAAATATTGCCCAGAAATCCACCTTTAAAAAAAATAGGAGAACTGCAGGGAGAGAAACTTTTTCATTGAAGGATCAGTAATACATTTACATTTTAAAATTACTTCCCTAAGGGAGCCTAGAGAAAGTAGTTATTTTTTATTTTAAGTGTCATTTGGTATTCCCTTTATTGCTCTACCTTTGTAGGTCAGGACACTATAAAGAACTTGAAATGATAACCACCTGATGACAAAGATAAAAGTCAAAAAGGACACAGGTCTTTAACTGATGTATTGGTTTAAAGGGAAAATAGAGTAGTAAACTGTCATTTGCCTTGAGAATTAAACAAATTACCCAGAAGCTAGCCTCAGATTTTCTTTTCCATGCTGTGAAATGAAGGTGTTTAAACACAAATGACACACTACCATCAAAATGAAAATCCTTCACCCCTTCAAGGAAGAAGTTTCCTAATGGTTTTTAAAATTGTGCCGAGTTGCTTTTGCAAATGGAGCCTCTATTGTCCCACTGAAACAGAAGCCTGTTTCAGAAACAGACAGTAAAAAAAAGTATTTAATATGACTATTGCTTGGGTTGACTTGCTTTAGCCCCAGGGTCCAACTTCGGACTTGAATAGAGTCTGTGTGGCTGGTTTCCATGGTCTGCTGCATCGTCATATAGCAAAACTGAATTGTTTTGACGAGAGCTGGTGAATAGGCTATGTTTGGACAGACTGAGTCTGTTTTTAGCTATTAAAAAGGGCTATTAAAACTGCTGAGCTGTCATTAGAGCACATTGTGAGGTGCCCAGGACAAAGCAGCAAGAAGCAAATTGGCTTTCTGTATCCAGAGGCCATGAGTCTGGGAGGACGTTACACTCGTTAGACAACCTCCATTTAAGGGTTCAGAGCAGGAACCAACACTTATACCAGGTGTGAGTGAAAGGAGCCCAGCTTGAATTAGACTCTGGAAAAGTGCTTTGAGTTAAAAGAAAGAAAGAAGAAACACAGCTTAAAATTTCGAGTACTGGTCAGCGAATTGGGCAATGTTCTCTGTGTTCACTCTGCATTACAGTAAAACCTCAATAATTTGGAATAATTGGGAGAAGGAAAGTGTTAGGCTTTCTAAGTTAAAACAAGGATTATACAATATTTTTTTGGAAAATTGCCATTGTATTACCCCAGGCTAATAATTGTTGTTAACCAGAGATTACATTTAATGTCTGGAGTCCAAAAGAACAATTTGCAATTAGCACACTCTTGCTTGTATGCAAATATAATACTTCAGATTTGTTTAAGGTTTCTTCCGTGGGATAAACATCTTTCTCAGCTTCCCTTTACTATTGATTTGATTGTTTAAGCCAATTAAGAAATGGTAATAAGACATGTAAAAAGATAAATTTTAGTACTGCTTCCATTTGAATAATCCAAAATTCTGAAGTATTCTCAATTATAGATTATTGAGTCCAAATGAGTAACATATTATTGTGTGTTGAAATACAAGAGACTTTTTTGACTCTGTTAAACAACAGAAAAGCAATGTGTCCCTCCTATAGGCTCTTTCCCTTCCTCCTTCTTAGGGATCTAAGCATAAAAAATGGGTCTCTCCTCTGTCTCTATCCTCTCCTCCTCTACTGGCTCCTTCTTATGCATATTTGAACACATTTTAACCTTCCTACCCTAATGTTTAAATCTCCCTAAACCTCATGCCTGTCTCAAGATATCACCTTATCTCTTTTCACCTCTTCAGTGCCAGATTTCATAAAAGAGTTCTATGTACTTTTGGGTTTCCACTGTCACACCCCTCACACACACTCACTCCTCAGCTTACCAAAATTTTGCTTCGTTCCTCCTCACTCTACTGAAACTAATCTCTCACCAGGATCCCAAAAAACTCCTGGACATTCAGTCCTTATCTTAACTGGCCTTTCTTCTTGTGCTAGCTAGGACTTCCAAGGCAGTGTTGAGTAGGAGCTAGAATACCAGACGTTCTCAGCATGCTCGGAACAGAAACGTAAATGCTTCTACTCTCTCACATTCAAACAGTGTTAGTGAGAAATTATTGGTAGATACCTTTTACCAGGTTACCTAAGTTTTATTCTATTTATATTCAGATAACTCTTTTATTTTTTTTAATAATGAATAGGGATCAAATAATATCAAGTAACTTTTCCTGCATCTATAAGACGATTATATGGCCGGTTCAATTAATGCACAGATTCTCTGCTTCCTAAATCATTATTCTTCAAGTAGTACCTTAAATAAGACTTTAATAAGCCATTCCATCATTCTATTAACGTTGCTACTTCTTGAAGTTGGGATACATATAAGACCAGTGTATTCCATATTTATTCTCATACTTCCTTTGTTATAAAATGAGCCCTTTGTTCCAAGACAATATTGTGTGGGATGCCTGTTGATAAACTCAACATTCAGTAAGTACCCTGAGAAAAAAATCCAACTTATATCCAGAGTTGATTCTGATAAGGTCAAATATCTGCCCTTCCTAGGAGAAAGGTGTCTATTGTAACTGACTGGCCTCCAGGTTAGGGTTTCCAAAAAATATACAAGAACCCCAATTAAATTTGAATTTCAGATAAATTATGTATATATTTTTTAGTATACGAATGTCCAAAATATTGCAGAGGACATATTTATGCATATTATTCTTTATTATCTGAAATTTAAATTGTACTTGACATTTTGTATTTATTTTTTGCTATATCTGGCAACCCTACACTGCTGATAACTGTCTGGTCTACCCAAGGATGGTACCAGATCAAGGACTGATCATTTCTCTCTGCTTTTGGCCAGCATGACATTCAACAGGGGTAGTGGCTACATCACCTTGAAGAGGGGAAGTTCATATTATTTGGCCCATTAATAGCCTATAATCCTGCCATCATGGCCACTCTATCTATGGGACCATTGTGGTACAGGAGTGGCTGAAGACAAAAGCCAGATGATATTCATAAAATGATTTGCCTAGGACACTTGGTCTCTAAGAGCATCTTCAAAAGTAAAACAAAAAGATTCACATACTTTGTGCCAATCCAATAAGCCTATCCTCATGCTTTATTCCCAGAATTTCTTTTATCTAATCTTCCATCTTTGATTCTTCCAAGGCCCTGACCAACTGGACAAACTTTTTGCCATGACTCAGGATTTCATTGAATGTTCATATCTCCATGCACTTCTCTCTCTAAGCAGAAGTGAACAGTCAGTGCATTTTCCTTTACACTGTCCTGTAGGACTAGCCCTGAGTGAGGCTGTAATGCAATAGTGATTCATTATAGGCTGGTACCTGTGTAATACACTAACCTATCTGTGTACCAGGCCTAAGTTTTTCCCTTCCAGTGGTTGCTCACAGGCAACTCTTCATGAAGCCATAGTGTGAACTGACAAAGAAGGGTTTATGTAATAGAAGTAAGAAACATAAGGGTCTACTTCACTTATTTGTGTAATTTATTAGTGCCCTCTGATCTTACCTGGGTCTGATCTCAAACATGCCATTTTCATCATACAGTGGATTGCTATTACATTGCCTGATCTTATGTCCTGGTATGTCACATAATACATAGCTCATGGTGCGTAGTTCTGGTTTCATACACAGTGGATGTCCCATAGTCAGGCCCTGACTTTCTACTAGGATCAAGCATACCAGGAACTGTACTTTAAACAAACAGTTATTCTTTCCAGCAGGAAGAATGACTTTGCTCCAGAATCTTGAGGTCGGTCCTTCAAGAAACCTATCAGAGTTTGTCAGAAATTCCATACGGCATCCTTATCATAATGGATATCTCTAATACCATAAGATTTGCTCAAACAGATGGAGCAACTGGACAACAGCCTGCACCTGCTGCAAATACCTGTCTTGATAGGGGCCCTGCTCTATTCTGGTAGCCTTGAGACCCACTCAAGAATTTATCAGAGAAAGATTCCCAAGTATGGTATATGCTAACTCCAATATCCTAAGAGATCCAAGACGTATACAATATAATAACTTGTCCTTTATTTTAAGAGGATGTCCTGGTAAGCCCCACACCACTAGACCATAAACACTATATCAGTGTGTGTGCATTACCTGTCTACTGTTGCAAAACAAATGAACACAAATGTAGTGGCTGAAAACAACACATATTTACTATTTCACAGTTTCCACAATTTAGAGGTCCAGGCATGACTTGACTGGGTTCACTGCTTCCAGGTCTCACCAGGATGTAATCCAGGTATGGACAGTACTCAGGCCTCAGCAGAGATTTGATTTAAGAAAATCTACTCCAAAGCACTCTGAATTGGTTAGAAGAATTCATCTCCATGCAGCTATATGACTGAGTCCCCATTTTCTTGTGAGGTGTTGGCTAGGGTTCATACTCAGTTCCCAGATGCCACTTACAGTTCCCTGCCAAATGGGAGAGGTTCATAGCATGACCATTTGTTTCTACAAGGTCAGCAAGAAAATTTCTCTCACAGGCCCATTTTTAAGGGCTTTCATCTGAGTAAGTCAGGCCTACCCAGGAAGTTCCCTTAGGATTAACTCAACAGCAACTGATTTGACCTAAATAACATTTGTGAAATTTGTATATTTGTATATTTGCCATATACAAAAACCTAATCACAGGAATGAAATTTCATCATGTCTGCAGGTCTCACCCATATTCAAAGGATGATTATATGTGGTACATATGCCAAGAGTGGGAATCTTGGGGTCCATTTCAGAATTCTGCCTACCACCATGTAGTTCTCCAATCTGAGAATTTTGCCATTCATCCATTTTGAAAATTCTTAGCCATTATCTCTTAAATTTATACCTCTCACCCGAAGTCTCTTATCTTTTCTTTGGAGTTCCCATTAGAGAAAGAAGGTTGAACATTCTCAGTCTACTCTCCCTTCATCTTTCATATTTTTAGTTTCTTTGTCCTTCTGTGCTGCATTCTGGGTCATTTATTTCCATTTCTATCACAAACTATATCTAATATTTTCTTTTGGCAAAAAAAATGACTATAAAATGGAGAGGAGAAGGTCAATGAGACAAAAGACTAAAGAAAAGGAAAAGTTACTATTGTCATTTTGGTGCAGAGTTAAAAATTTAAGAAAGTATGCTGTAAAGAAGTTCAATTTTAAAATCATTGTATTAAAACAAAATAGAAAATGAATTAGTAATGCTTGGTTTAAATAGGAGGTATAGATGTGCACTGAAGACCTTAAAATAAATGTCTTTCCCAGCACTGTCACTAAAGCAACCTATAGTCATGCCATTCTTCCCACCTACTGTTCTCAGAAGGAGCATCTGCTGTGCATCCCTAGGGCATAGATTTTTGTCCCTAAATACTCTTGTACATTAAAAGGAAATAAAGGTCTGCAAGAGTAAGAAGTCTTTGTCTTGGAACAGAAAATATTTTATACGGGCCTAGAATGTATTTTTATTGCTAGAGGGTAAATATTTCAAAAGAGCCTAGGGGTAGTGGTGAAAGGGAAAAGGGGTCAGTTTAGAGCATGTATTTTTGACCAAATTGTGACAAAGTAAGTAACAAAAAAGGGAAAGTCACTACAGCTGAGTAAAAGAGATAGAATAGATAAAAAGTAGAGTCTGTTTATAATAAAAGTCAAAAATAATATTCAAGAAGGGAAAATTTTAGAGGAAAGCCATAGAATATAAAAGAAGAATGAATATAATAGGATGCATTTTGATTGTTTTAAAAATATATTTATTTACTAGGGCATGTTGACTCTATAGCAGTCTATTTATTTTGGTAATGATATAATTTTATAATCAATATAAGCCTTTTTTCTTTATGGACATAAGTGAAAAAGAGGTTAGTACAGAGAATAACAAGTTAACTAAAGGAGGAAGGATTTGTACCCATGTAATATACTGCTAAAAAGAGGGTCTACAAAGGAAGAATGACTGATTAGTCAATTACCCTAGAGGATTTGCTGCATAGCCATCATCTCTCACCTCCTGGGAGAAACAATGCTCCTAATAAAATATCATGCAGTATACTGCAAATTGAGGTCAAACATTCTGAGAACAAAAGTGATGGCCAAAAGAAGTGGCACCTTGTCACAAGACAGAACATGGTCGTGAAAATGCCATTGATGAAGCAAGTGACATTTGGCTCTAAGAGGAAACGCATGCCACAAACACTGGCTTGGGTTTTTATTGCCAAGAAATCCATTGTTCAATAATACAGAAACTGCTGCTTTTCTGGTGTGAGATGATTTTTCTATCTTTGAAGGGATGGGAAAGGTAACTGTAATCCCAGGAAAACATATTATAAATGTTAGAATATTGACAAAACAAATCAAATTAATAGTGTCAAAACTTTTGTAGTTGGTAAAGAAAAGTGATATCACTATGTTTTGAAATCATTGATCAAGAGTATGTGTATGTAAAACAGAAAAAAAAGAGTATGCATATGTAAGTGTTTTGTTTATAAACTATCTGAGGCATTGAGAGGATATACCATATTAGACCTGTGAATTATTTTTATAAAGATTTTAGAAATTTTGACTGAAACCAAGATTTCTAAGAAGTGTTTAATGTGTACATTTTTATCTTTAATAGAGTATAAATATTTAGTGATATTTTTATTCAGTAGATTTAAAAGCCTACTATTTTGAACATTAAAAAAAAAACACAAGCAGTAGTGGACATCCCACTCCTCCTAGGAAAACCACTGGAATGTTACAGATCTTGGCAACAATATTTTATATTCTAATATTTGAAATGTCAAGTCTCTTTTTTTGTTTCAGGAAATTCTTTTTGGATCTTTTAAAAGCTGGTGTTTTTTTTCCCCCGATAGATTCCATTTCTTTCACTGTGGTATCTATTCCCACTTCTATTTCTCTAACCACTTTAAACATGTTTATAGAGTCCAATTGCTTAAATCACGTTGTTTATAAATTTATTTTGTCTGCTGAGTCTCCATCATGGTGTACATTTCGTCACATGGTTTGTGAGTGTGTACATTTTTTTTCCATTGTGAACTCATCTTCATTGTTCCCTGCACTGCCCAACCCCACTTCCCCTAGAAATTCCTACCTGCCCTATGTTGTAAAGTGTCCTTTAAATAGTGGTTTTGTGTTTGCTTCCACCGTGTCCCAGGGACTTCACCAATATGAGACCAGATTTTACAGTGATGTTTCAGTTCAAGTTTCTCATACCATGTAAGTAATGCACACTTGAATTCCATGTTTATGCATAATAAGAATTTAGAGTTGTGATTTCTTATAAGAGACTTTTTTCCCTCCACCTTTTTGTTCTACAGCTTTCTTTCTTATTCTTTCCCTTAGACAGTCAAATACAATTTTTTTTTTTTTTTTTTG